>JAABKK020035578.1:0-14385 GCA_011634745.2 Catotricha subobsoleta
TTTTTAATCATTCATTTTCCTTTAAACATTTTCAAATTATCACTATAATAAAAAAAAAAACTCGTAAATAATAATTGACAGTTGCTGAAAAATTCCATAATTGTATCTCACAAAAATTACAGGTTAAAACGAAAAATTAATGAATAAAGAATTGAATTGGAAAGATTACATAATATGTGTCATGCATGTTCAATATGTTAGGTTTTATATATTTTTTTAATTTTTAATTATTTTTTTAGTGTGTTTTGTGATGTGATCTATAATCTAAAAATAATTTACTGTTCGTGATCTTAGATCAGTTCTAACATTATTACGAGAACATCATCCATAAAAATACGAAATTTTTCAGATTTTGGTTCCCCCTCTCATCTGATAACAATTAGGATAAAAACATTCAAAACGAAATCTGGGGTTGATAGGTTGAGTTTTGACCGCCCGCACTTCGTTTTTTGGACCGAATTTTTTGTTCTATAATAATGTAATGTAATAATGTAAGAATTACTCTTTGACTAAACAATGAATTTGAATTATTTTGGTATTCATTCGAATATTAAGAAAAGTTCTATGAAAAATTCTATAAAAATTCTATAAAACTTTTTTAAAACTCTATAAAAAAAACTGTATAAAAACTCTATAGACCATAACATAATTAAATTATGTTATGAAAATTCTATGTAATTCTATCAATTATTTCAGATAGGTTAACTCATAGAATTTAACCTATGATTTTTCCATTAAAACATAAGCTAATCATTCATTGTTTATAAAATTTCATAGAATATTATAAATGTTATTATTTATTATAGAATTTTCATTGAATTCCATAGGTTACTTTTTACTAGGTATATGAAGCCCATAAAGCTATAAATTCGTTTCAGCTATTGTATAGGCACATCATATATATAGTAAAAATTATATAGACTAGAAAATGTAATTGTGTATCGTTTGACCAACATGATCGCAAATAAAAGACAAACTTTTAACTAAATTTTATTTTTAATTTATATTCTTGTTTCTTTTTATTTTCATATTTTCTATGCAACATTATTATTATGGTACATAATATATGTTTATATATATGTTGTGATGATAAAAGACCTATGTATAAAAATATAATGCAAAGAATAAGCATACCATCTATTTTCATTATACATTTATATTAACAATATTGAAAGAATTCAATTAATAAGTATGTCAATAACAATATAAATTTCAAATTTATAAAATCAGTTTTTGAAATTTTTTATAAAAATAAAAAATTCTGACGATAAGTGTTTATTCACAGTCGTTGTTTTCTGCGCTATAAAATCGGTCGTTTTTCTAAATGCAAATGTATTTTAATATATTTTTTATGTACGCTTCTGAGGTTTTGAAACAATCCGGTGGTGTAATTTTCTACAACCGATTCCACAGTTTAACAACGACTATGAATATACATTGTTACACAACTTGTTATAAATTTACACAACATCATGAGAATTAAATAGTTTGTTTCTATTTTCCTGATAATATGTTGAGTATTTGAAGCGGAAGAATGCTTGGATGAATACATTACAACTATGTCATATGCAAATTTTATTTTAATTTTTCTCAAGATAAACTGTAAAAAGAAAGCATGACTGACATTAGAGGAAAGATAGCAACCATACAGTTTCAATATTGTTGCTTTATTTTTATCTATGTAAAATCAACCAGATATGTGTAAAAAAAAAAAAAAAACAACGATAAACTTTGGGTTGTGATATAGCTATTACCCTAAGAATTATCATGAGAATTACATATTTACGCTCACACTTACTATAGATAAAAAAAGTCGGATATGTTCAAACAAAAAACAAAACGGGTGATAAATTATCTCTATATATGTATAGGTGGGGGATGAGAGGCTTATTATATGAAAAGAATAATCAGATTTTTCTATAGATAAAATTTAATGATGACAATGTTTTTAAGCATCAATTTTTCTCTTTGCATGATGTACCAAAATAACAAAATAAATAAAAAATTGTTGCCTCCAACGCCAACATTATTAATATTATTATCAATTCCAAAATTAAAATTAATATTAATATAAGAAAAACTTTGATTTATCAACATTTCAAGCAAAAAAAAATGTACGTTTTTCTTCACGTTATATGATACTACCCACATTAATCACCCTACCGAAAAACATAAATAAAAAAAAAAAACAATTTCCGATTTTAAAATTATGAAAGTTAATTCGAGTAAAAGAAATCAATTTTAAGAAAAAAATAATAATAATAATAAACTTTGCTGTATCGACATTGCGTAAATGTAAAATCATCCGTAATTTGTTATTTATATGTGAACCATATAACCGTTATTTACTTCATACGTAATAAGTATAGATACAACACACCTTTTATAAGCTATTTCTATGAAACCAGTACTATGATTCTGATATGGATCAAATATCTACAATCCAACCGTAATATTAAAAATATCAAACAATAAAAAATAAGAACCAAAATAACAATTCCGTACGGATATTGTTATCGAATTTCAATTATAGTTCCAAAATAATTTGTAAAAGGAAAACTGGTATATCCAATCGTGCGCTATATATTTGCTATAAATATAACTAACCAAATTGACTAAGTATTACATTTAACCTCTGAAACAGTTTTAATTTAATTGAATAGAACACACAAAAATATATGTACATATATATACGAATAATATGCTTCCAATCAAACACCAAAAATGTTATTCGATCTTTTGTATACTTAAATGGATTGTTGTAAAAGTAAAGCTTATATATAACGATCATCGACTAGTATGACTACGAAATATAGCCGCCATATTACTGAACTGATTTCTATGCCTGACTAGACTACGTATATATTTGTTTTTCCCCAATAAAAGTGTATATATCACAATACCTCCGCTTTATATTTGTAATAACAGCTGATAGCTAGTAATAAAAAAAATTGTACGTAGTATATGGGCTTTAGTTCCACATGACAAAAATAAAGTTTGGTTGGTACATTAACAAACTTCAATATTTGATTCTTAACGGAGTTAAACATCAAAATTTCTAATTCAATATGATTATTTTGATTACATTTTAAACTTTTCCTTTGTTATATAAAGAAAACTAATCTTTGTAACAGTTTGTTTTAAATATAAAGTGGATCTCCAACATAAATAAGTTTTGACTGAATTATATAAGGAATTTATTTCCATATAGTTTTAATAATATTAGATTCAGCTATTTATGTATAGTTGATAAATGCAATCAAAACTTAAGTTTGACTAATAATAGAGCTTTTGACTAACAAAACTACTTGATTAGTATTAATTAGAAGCTACCCACAAAACAAAATATATTTTATAGCATAAGCTTTATCAATACCAATATAATAAACCACAATTATTTCATAAATTAAGAAATTATTTCTGATTTCTCTTTTCTCATTTGTACTTATTACCTAAAATCGACCTTATACCAAACACTTTCAACGTATATAAATAAAATATCCAGCGAATTAATTAATATTGTTTTACCCAAAACCATTGCGTAATTGAGCATTACAGAATAATCCTGAGCATCTATAATACCATTTTCTTTTTCCTCATTATTTTTAGTGATTTCACAATAGAATAAATAAAAATCTTTACATAATTTATTTTACGAGTCGTACTATTCAATTATATACTGTGATTGACTAGATTGAAATTAAACATAAAAACCGTTGCTAATGATAATCGAAATAATTTCCATGCTAATGATTAAAGTCAAGTGTACGAGTATATATAATACTGTATTGCATAAAAGTAAACACAGATAGTATACTAAATGTATTAATTACCACAAAGATAATAAATATAGAGAAATAGAGCTACATATTTTTAAAGCATGTAAGTAAGTAAGTAAGTAAGTAATTACAAATAATTCAAAATCCGAAATAATTGCTAAAATGAATAACCATATTAACCAATGCAAAACTTAAATAGTAGATATATATTCGTTTCAAAAATGTTGTCAAAATAAAACAGATGCATAATTGAAAGTATGTATTATAAAAGAAAATGAATGGATATAAAAAAAAAATTGGATATTTATTTTTCTACTTCTATTTAACTGTATAACCAGAGATAGACCATATTAATCAAACGAAATTGCTTTGAAATGAGTACCTTGCTACCGTTTACTTTTTATTCTTTTACCCTAATTTAATATTTATTTTGGTTCAGGGAACAGGATATATTATTCTAGATACAAACATATAAAATGATATCGTATATAAAACCAGTAGTTCTATTTAAGATAAATATATATAAAATTTTGGATTAAATAAACTACTTATTATTATAAATTTCTTTGATGTTCTTTACTTTTGAATTTTTGTCTTTATATAACTAGAGTTCTGTCTATAATATTTCTTATGAACTCTTGTATTTATAATCGTGTATACATTTTTAAGTAGATTTAGTAGCCTATATATGTATTAGTATTATATATTATTATTATTATATTTTTGTACGCTTTGGTATACCTACATTCTATTCAAGTACTAGAGCAAAAAAAAAAGAAATAACTTTCAAACATCCGATTCATATGCCATATATTTAAATTATTTTCTTTGTGCTGTCTATCAGTTTCATCTATGATGCGTAGGCATGTCGTACTCAGCATATTCGCAATTCAATATTATGTATAATTATTGCATAATATAATATATTCAGGGCTGCACAAATTAGTAGCAAAATGTAATTTGAAATTCAAAAGCACAATTTTTTTTTTTTTTTTAATTTAATACTTTATTCATTAATTTTTTGATTTAACATGAGATTTTTGTGAGATACAATTATTGTAATTTTTCAGCAACTGACAATTATTATTTACGAGTTTTTCTTTGTTATAGTGATAATTTAACAATTTTTAAAGGAATCAAAAGCCCAATAAAATTAAAATGTAATATAGAATTTAAATTTCAAATTCAGGAATATTTTGGGCATTTTTGACATAAAGCTAATATTTCACCAGATTGGTGTTTTTAAACTAATGGTCAAAAGTGCTATAGCATTAGTATACTAATCTATGATGCAAATGTAAAATGTTACTTGTCAATTACTTAATTACGATTAGTTACATGAAAGTACAAATCAAATTATTGTAATGCAAATATGTAATGCTTTACGTAATTGAAATTACGTCCAGATCTAAACATATTTTAACGATTATTACTTATTATATCCAATTCCAATTTATAAAAAAAACATTTTTTTAAAGTTTTCTTTTTTTTATACTGCAAATCAGTTTCAAGATTTGAAATCAGATTCATTTTAAAAGCTTAAAAATAGCCAAACCTTGATCAGTTTTATTGGTAATAAAAATGGTTTAAAATAATAAAAAACAAAATGTTTAACTATAATTAACAAGGCGAGTTTATTTCAATAATTTAACATAAAATAACAATAAAATAAACAAGTTGCCAATGGATTTTGTTTATTGACCATCAAAATCCGAGTCAAAATACAACCATTCATTCCTGAGATCCAGAAAAAAAATTGTAAAAAAAAAATGACGAAACCAATACTTACGTGATTTTTATCAAAAAAAATAGTATTTTCAAAAGTCAAGTAAAAAGTTGAATGCATTTAAACAAATATTTATGCGTATAAGCTAATTGTAATTTTATTTAAAAATATTGTTAATTTGGTTATAAATATTGTAGTACAAAATTCCTGTTTTATTTTAACCAGAACCAGGTAATACATATACATTACTATGGCTCTTCAACTATTATAACACATCAATAATAATAATAATAATCAGGATTTATCTACTTATTTCGGTACATAATAATATTAACGACACGTTTGATTATGTTATATAATTATGGGTATGTTAGAAAATGTGACAACACATGAACCATAAATATTAAATAAGAATGTTACCAATATAATGGGTACAGAACTTCATTTTTAATCCTTCTGTAATATGCAATCATTCCATGTATGTTTTTTAAAGTATCATAATTAATTCCTTAAGGTAAAGTTTAATTAAATCCCAAATAATAGTTTGACAGCATGTAAATATTTAGCATAAATGTAAATGTCAAATTAAATAAAACAAGCTGCCAATGTATTGGCAGTTATACAATACTTTATTTACTTCATTTTTGAAAAAAAATTAGAGAAAAATCTAGTGATGATTTTTTTTGTGGATCTTAGGATTGGTCCTGCGGATTTTGAATAATTTTTTTTTTTCGTTTTTGGTTTTACGCGATATAACTCCGTCTTTTCTTCTAACAAAAATGAAGTCTTATTAATTGGCAGCGTGTTTTTTTCTTAAGTTTTCCAATTTCTCAAAAATGAAGTGAAACAAAAAAAATGAAGTAGGTATCTATAATTATTGTGAAAATTAAAACTAAATTCAGACATTGTTATCAGTTTCTATTATTATCGGCCAAATTCATATATTTGATACTAAATTAATTTCAAATTTATCTTTATTTATCGACTTCAACGCGTATTGGAAATGGTAATTTTTTTGATTTCGTTATCAGCCGTATCCAAATTATATTTTTTGGATATCTAATGAAGCAAGAAAAGAAAAAAAAATATGGGTCATTAGTTTAAATTCAATAGATAATTGGCTTGCTTAAAATTAGAATTTTGGCTTGATTTGATAAGGAATTCATCCTTATAAATGTTAAACAGGTGAAATGACCATATCAATTTGTGTCAGCATGTTTTCGATATAATCAAAAATGTTAGAAAACTCGATGTTTTCACTTCAGTGCAAAGAATAAAAAGGTCAGCAAACAATCAAAAATAAGTATTTCAAGCATTGTAATCTCTGCATCTGCCGACTATATGATTCTATAACATTTTGAAAGATTATAAAGTTTATAAAAAAAAAAAAAAAATTTGATAATACTTAAAACACAAACAATATTTTTTTCACAAATTGAAGTCAAAGTAGATACTTTATATAAACATGCATGCCCATTATAAAAATGTGTGTAGTATAAGTACAGTTCGTATATAATCTAAATTGAAAATGGATTAAATATATTATCTATCCAAATATAATATAGCCTGTTGGTAGGGTATAATGCCCTATTATAATAATCGGCAGTATAATAAATATGTGTATATATTATGATGAAATTGATGTATTTCGATGTACGTTTATTGTTGGTAAATTTTGTGTATTCAGAACACGGGCAAAGTGTTTTAGAAGTTTGTAATTAATATTTTATTGATGTTACCGCTTTTATAGATTTTCAGATACAAAGTTAATAAATCGGATTCTATTTATGACAAAAAAATGTGACTATACATAAACCATTTGCTAATAAAATATAGCTGGCGACTAATTTAATTATCTTTCTATAATAGCACTCACATACGGTATTTATTAATTATAATTAATACCTTTTAATTGGACTTATTCATAAATCATATCTTTGTAAAAAAAAAAAAATAATATCAATTATCGTTTTTTAGTTTATAATGTAAGTGAAAGTATTTTTATTAATTAAGCTCACAATTTTTCTCTTACTGATACTGGATAAAACTGAACTAAATGGAAACATTTCAGACAATTATGTTAAAGTTCATAATAATATCAAAAGTGTTTAATGCTAATTATTCAATTGAATAATAGTTCTATCGTAATATTAGCAACGAGGAGGTTAATTCAAAAGATAATTTATTTATCCAATGTCTGCGAATGGTTATAATTGAATGCGTGTTTAAAAACTTTATGAAAGTTTAACTGTGACATTAATAAGCTGTATAAGGAACATAAGCTGACTGTATTTACTGTAAATGTATTTATTATATTTTATTATTTGTTATTCATGTTTTATAGACTTCGAAGTAGTTGTGATAAATATGACAAACTAAACTATAATAAGGCTAATAAGCTCATCATTATATCAAATAATATTTATTCTTTTTTATCCCATATAAACATTGAGCTTTAACTAAATTCCCCTGATTAATAATATTTTATTTAAGCAAAACAAAAATCAAATCAAAAAAATGCTTTTGTTGTCGTATTAGGCCTAATATATTATATTTTTTCATATAAGTAGAGTTTGAAATCATGTTTCTTTTTTTTCCCAGATTCTCCGCTAGACATTGCAAACGAATTTTAATGATCCACTTGTAAGCCAACTTTTTTTTAGCTTGAATTTGCGACAGGTATTGATAATTTGTACTATATAGGTACGTTTTTTCCCCTTCTTATATACTGGTTTGCATTCAATTTTACTAAAAGTTCTTCTTCTAGAATTCCGCAGGTGAGACGAAATACGCTTTTACTAATGAATGAAATTAAATAATCTGAATTAAAATCTCATTACATTTGATTTTTATTTGTCATGGAAAATTCATTTGTAATCGCTCTACGTACATGAATTTAAAACGAATGATGCGTGCTGAATGTAAGCAAGTAATATTCAAATTTTAAAGTTTTTACATAGAAAATGATTTATTTTGTTTGACCATGGGAAATGATTATTTTTTTTTATAGTTTTATAGTTTCAAATTAGATATTGTGAGGAAAGTTTATTGAAAATTTCATTTTTCTCTGCTTAGATATGTATACGACTTTATGCTCCAATGTTATTTATTAATAAAAAAAAAAAAAATACAAATTGTGTTTTACGTTGTTAACAAATTTAATAACTTACATCTACAAAAATTTCTTGGTTCGTCTTTTAACATAATATGAAATAATGACGTTTTATAGGCAACGATTGTAAGCGGTAGAGCAAATTTGTATTTATGAACGTTTATGGAATAAATATAAATTGTTTTTATTTTTATTGAAACAAAAATACAAAATTGGACTAATTTTGATATAAAAAAAACCATTCCGCTTACGAATATTTCCATCAAAGCCGTTTTTAAATTGAATACATCTCTACATCCACTTGAATTATAGACTCAAAAATAAAAAAAAAAAAAAAAAAACTAGACAACATGTTAGATCAAAGAATTCTGTCTGAAAAAGTGAACTCACACTCAATTCTCAAATTTATATAATTTAATTTTACATTTTCGCTTACAATTTGTTTTAGCACGGCAACAGTACACTGTGTTAGTTCATATGAATTGTAATTGAATTAAGTAAATATTCTTCTTTGATTTTCTGGATAGTTGGGATATTAATTTTTGTCAGCACGATACATTTTATTACTGATTTTCTTACATTGAGAAAGCCTCAAAGCTCGCCAGATTACATGAAATATTTTCATTGTTCTGCGTTGCTAAATTATATCGACGCTAATACTTTTTATTTAAAAGCTTTTAATTATTTACTACAAAATTTGTTCAATATGTACGGCACGTACTCGTACAACGAATGTATATAATATTATTAATTTTATCTATGTACGCTTGTACAATTGTACATATTAATTTAAGCATTTCATATCAAACATATTATTGTGCTACCTGAAACGGTGGGAGCAACATCATTACTTGCAACATAAAAAAAAATATTTTTTATTATGAGACACGAGAAATTTCATAAAATTCATACCATGTGGCTTCAAAATAAAATAATCTAAGCGAGGCTTATTGTGAAATTTCGTCATTTTGTTTTCTTTAGCTATGTGAATTTATGGATATAACGTAGGAGTATGCGATGCGATATATAACTTCATAAATTTCTATTCTTTTATGTAAGAACATATGATGTATTTTGTGGGGTGCTAGTGCTAGGAAGACATATAACAATCATAAAAATGTACATTTTCTTGGTGAAATATAATATATGAATTCGTAAGTAAGTACATTTGTATAAGATCCCGAGTAAAACATATAATACTGGCGCACAATTACAAAGTCATGGTGTTTTACACGCGTGAAATATTTTTTATGCACACAAGCCAATATTTCTTTTTAAAGGAATAAGTTTTTTTTTTATTTATTTTCTTTTTGCCATGACGTGAGAATAATTTTTTTTTCTATTTTTATTTTTGAATAAATTTAATTAAAAATTTATTTATTATATCGAAGGAAATTTCGTTTATACCCACATCTTTTTTTTTTTTTTGAAAATGTTATGTTGTTTCTGTATTTAATGTGTTACAACAAAATTTAATAATATTTATTTATTATTTATACAAATTTAAATTTAAATATACAATATATACCTACATCCTACATATATAGCAGAGCCGAAAATTTTTCACTAAAGAAATATCGATTCACTACTTGAGAAAATTTGTTTCGATTTCAATATTCCATTTTTTATGAAAAAAAAAAAAAAGAAGTGACTTCGATTTGTCGATTGAAGGAAATAGAAATAGTTTATAGTTTCACAATTTTTTTTCATTTAATTACATGAATATCTTAATAATTTGATACAAGGCTTAATGATTTTTAAAGAAAACCGTCCTTTATTGGATAATAATATTGTTTGTTCAATCACTTGATGGATTAAAAATAAATTCAATATTGGTCTCAATTTTGAAACAACAATAATAAGAAAAGTATATTCATTAATATTTTAACCCTTTTATCATGCACTCAAAAAATGTTTCGTATATTGCATTCTTGGATCAAATTGGAGGGGGGGAGGGATTAATTTGAAAAAAGTGAGGTAGAGTAATATTTTCTACAAAAAACAAATTGTAATGACTTTTTTAGCAAATCATATACAAAATCAAAATAAACCGCGCTGTCCCTTTTTCGGAATTTCGGAAAATTTAAAAAAGATCTATTTTCTCCAAAATCAAGATAGGCTAATTTTTTTCCGGCGGGGGTAATGTTATTCAAAATTCAGGGGAAGGGATAATACCCCCTGTGTGCATGTGTAGGTATGATGCAGAGGATAAAATAAGCAAAAAAGCTAACTGCAATATTTTGAACAAAAAAACAGATTACAAACTTTGTTTGTACATATTTGAACTTTGTCGTTTAATTATAAATAAAAGGAATGAGAAATCAAAAATTAAATGTCGGAAAATGGTTTTCACTTTCAGTTGGATAAAATCTTCTGCTTGTTAAAAAACAATATTTCTGGCTTTTAGTTTTTCCGACGTCGGAAGTAATAGTTATGTTTCTTCGTTTTACTGAATGAATACGTTTAATGATGGATTATTCGAAATTTCTCAATTATGAATTTTTAGATATGGATAAAATGCATATTATGCCTGAACTGATAGCTTGACTGCTGAAACTGAGATTCCTGACTGTATATTTCTTCAGGTTGACCGCAGATTTTGGGCCCAACTGCACGTTATTTTATCCTCTGGTATGATGTTCTAGGAAAACTTTCGCCGGCAAGAATATGTAGATGTTTGTGGAAAAAAACACCCATAAATTTAACCCAAGAATGCAACATTAGCAACATTATTCGTAACAGCTATCTTGGTTTTCTATATAAGAAGAGAAAATTGTATTTTTTTGATTTATTTCCATGGGAGCTAGGCTCTTATTCTAAGTGTGAACGCATGGCAACCGAAAACGTCGTAACGTGACAATCATTTTGCAAGCTTTGTTGAATGAGCAATCGTAGATGCGAATTTGACATCACATCGTAAAGCTTTCAAGCCATGCTGTGGGGGTCGTCACATTACGTCGATATTAGTTGCTATTAATTCACACTAAAGAAACGGCTGAAATATATTCATTCATATAGAAATGGTTTTGGGTAATTTTGTACCAGAATGCAGGATTAGGGTTAATTTTCTTTCCTTTTTTTTTCTAAATTCACAAAATTAAATTAATTCACTCTAGTCGTTTTGTTTATACAGCATCGTGACGATATATACATAAAAATAAGTTTAACTGCGTTCATTTACTTTTTAAATTGTATAAAATTAGTTAAAATTCAAATGAATTTTATTTGTTTATCCGAATTCTATACAGTATGTAAAAATAGTATTAAGAAAATAGTTTATTTTATAAATAATTCTGTCAGTATCCCATTGTTTCTGTTCAGCTATAAATTATTCTACACAGCATTTTGGCATAAACAACGACACATAAACACAACGAACCTGTAATAATAATAATAATAATAATGATTAATAATAAACAAAATACCAATTCTATACAATCGATGTACTTGTTTTATACTTTGGTTAATTATAATTATACCAGAGAATATCTATAGTATTTATAGATTCTCCTGGTTGTACAATACACATTCCGGGCGAACAATTACATAAAATAAACCATTTTCCTTTGACTGAATCTGAATTTATATTCGTTTTCCATTCTCAAATAAAATTATTTCAACTTTAAATGATGTTTACAAAAAAAAAAAAAAAATAAAATAAAAAAAAAAATAAGAAAGCGCCAGGCGCTCAGACAATGTTTACAACATTAATTATTTTCTCCCGTGTTCTCTATACAATATGATAAGTTGTAAAGACCGTAATGCCATTGTGAACACAATTTTATTCCAAAAAGTACATGCCTGGCGTGTGCTAATTTTAGTATTATTATTTAATTCAATTTTTATATTTTTAATAAAATAATGTATATCCACTTGGTTAAACATAGCATATACAAATATACATAAATAGAGATACATTTATACATTCCTGACGTTGAATCGCGAAAAGTACCATAATCTGTAAATTTTCATGTACATTTTATAAGCAAGACAGGTATAATCCAGTTAAGTGGAACGAAATCTAAATCCAATTCTAAAAATAAATTAATAAAAATTCATATAACAATATGCTCGACACGGTTTTGCGTAAGAATTGATTGAGAATGATTTTTTTTTATCAAACTAAAAAAAACATTTATTCTTTTTATATCATTCAAGTTCAAGTGCAATGTAATTATGAAGTATTTCGATAAACATAAAATATTGAATGGTTGTAAGTATTTATTTTAAGCAAATCGAGAGATTTTGATTCGCTTAATGAAATGATGCTGTAACTGTAAGTAGTATGTTATGTTTCAACTAAAGCAATTAAACAAAACAACAAGATTCGAGCATAAAATATTTATATTTTTGAAGCATTGTTAAACGCGCAAGATTTTAGATATCTATATTACGTAATTGAAGTGAATTTACGTTAAAAGAGAAAAAAGGGTGATTACCTTATTCGCAATGCTGAGTTGTTACCTTTGTCTTTGTGCGCATAAATTTTTTTAAAAAAAACTGTAGTAGGAACCCTCGCTGGCGGCAGCTTTTTTGTTGTACCTGAAATAATAAAAAAAAAATAAGAAGTTATTTTCACATTTTGAAAACAATAAAAATGTAAAACCAAACAGATATTTGAACGAGCGTGTTTGGTCTTTGTGGTTCGTTTGGCTGAATGTTATTTTAATTTGAAAATTGCGGTTGAAATATAAATGAATATAAATTTTATTATTTTGTTCTCTTGTCTGCATTTTAAATGAATTATGAAAGATAATAAAATTAATTTTATGTATCTTTTTTGTTGGTTAAAGAAATTCAGAAAAAATTATACATTAAATATGAATAACCCCGTATGACCCGTAGGGTCCATTAAATGATAATACAAAAGTTGATGAAATGCTTTTATTTTATAACGTCCAAGTAATATTGAAGCTAAGCATAACTAATCGACGTTTTTTTACATCATATACATAAAAAAATTATATACTTATTTATAACATTGTAAAAAAAAAACAAAAATTATAGACAGTCTTCTAGTCTAACGTTAAGGCAAAAATACAGTAGCAAGATGTCTGTCCAATATCTATTATTGAAACTATGCTCGTGCAGATAAACAAGTTAAAATATGCTAGTTTTTTCGACAATAAACCTTGTATAAGCAAGTAGTGAATTCTCGACTTTAGTAAGTTAGTGTGCAATATCTTCCTCAATGTTTTAATTTATGTAAAATACTTATACCTATTACCAAAATCACCAAAATTACCAAATTAAAAAAAAAATTGTTATTGGCATAATCTTTTTAAATTTTGAAATTTTGGGCTATGATGGGATCGGGTCGTTCATAAATGAGTGGGTCTGTTATTTTATGACTAAATATGACAAAGTTTGGGGGGGGGGCACAATATAAAAAAAATATTGATGTTTATTATATCTACGCACGATTAATGGTTTTTCAAATATTGATAAAAATATTTTATTTGCTTTGTGACGTACAAATATAGAGGGGGGCGGGTGCCAAAAAAGTGCACACATTGCCTTACATAATAGGTATCAAAATCAAGAAAGTGTCACATAATTATCGTTGATATTTAGAGTTCGGAGGTGCTGTGTACAGTAGGGTGGCCCTTATTTTTAAGAGATCGATTCTTTAAGGGGGCACCCCCTAAAAAGTCGAGGTTTGGTCTGAAAATAATTAAACGATTTTTTTTCTTTTAAATTTTAAATTTTTTCGCGTGCCGCCGAGCACTTGAAAATGACGGAAACATCTTTTTCCACTTTTTCAATAT
>JAABKK020035610.1:0-11906 GCA_011634745.2 Catotricha subobsoleta
ATATCGAATCGAATTTACTGTAGATTATAACACGAACAGAATAAATTGGCACATTCTATCTAATGAGGAGTAGAATCTACTATCATGAGGAATTGTTTTGGCGCCAACTATCCAGATAGTCTATTTTACCTTCTGATAGCCAAATATAACTCCTCTTTAAGAAAACTAATTGATCAATAATTGATGGGGATTGGTATAAATACCCCTCTAATGGTTGATCATAAAAATGACCCTTCCAAAAGATAGGTTACCCTCGTTGAGAGTTAGATAACTTCTCTTTGTGAATAGTAATGTGAAAAAATATTTATTTGTGCAAAAGGTCATATATGAACATAAATAGTGCCATTGCAACAGAAAATTATTGAGAGAGCAAATGTATAAAAGAATAATTACGTATTAGGTAGGTAAAGGTAGGTAAAGGTAGGTAAAGGTAGGGCACTACTTTATTAATAATAATTCATCAAATTTTCTTCTTCAAATGGAAATGATATTTATATTTTTTAAACAAGTAAATATTTATAATATGTATAATGAACATAAATATAATATTTTGTTAAATTAAAGTGATGTATTGTAGTTATAATCAAAAATTTCTTATTAATATATATATATATGCCAGCAAGTAAAACATATAGCTGAGTAATATTGCTGCTGCATGCTAATTTACTTTAACTAGAATAGTTTTCTACTGCTTGCTGCTGTTGTTTTCTTGCTACTTGCTTTGCTTATGTGGAGACTGAAGAAGAATAACCGATCAAATATATTGTCCAAAAATTACCATCTTAAAAGAAAAAAAAAATGTTCCTCATATTTTCTTCATAATTTATTCACGAATTAGTATTTAATTCTTAGGTATGAACTGTAATTAAATTAAATACCCAATTATAAATTCTTTGCTTTACTTACATCAGATTATTTAATTATTATCGAGAAACTTCTAATTTTTTTTTTTTATTAACACTGAACAATATTATAAGAAAATTTGCATGAAATATAATTCGAAAATATCTTTGAGCAATGTTAACAAGTTTCTAGTAATTATATGCTATTATATACATATATTACACTGCTGAAACTTTATTTATTAAATTTAACTTTAATAGGATAAATTGATGTCTGCATAAAGTTATTAGTTTCTGTTAAATGCTTCAAACTCTCCATAGTTTTGAAAAAGAAAGAAAAAAAAACTTTTTTATAATCAGTAATTGTTAGAAATAAGATTTTAATATAGTTTAGTTGATATAATTTTTTTTCTTCCAATAATGAACTAATAATTGAAATAACGATGAAGGAATTCAAATAAATTTATTTCAACGATATCAATAATTCTGTCCTATTTATTGTTTTCTGATAAATAATTATTGAAATTCCAAAGACTCTATTTCCATTTTAAAGTATTCAATGCTATTTACGTTTCTAAACACATCGTATCAATATCATCCCTGAATCATAATTAAAAAAAATAATAATATTAACTTTTTGTCTTTTATTAAGTTCAGTAAACCCTTTTATTGCTAAATCTACCACGCCTTACATATTTCATAGTATATAAATATTGTACTTACTTCGACTTGGCACAATAAAAATACTTAATAATTGTCTGTTTTATTAATCGCCTTTTTTTTTTCATACCCCTGTGCCTGTGTAAACGGTGTTTGTTACGTGATGTCTGGTTGAAATTATTTTTACGAATTTTATTATTATTAAGCAGGATTGGAAGGTATTTATTTTGAGCTTTATAAATTTACGGTACTTACTTATGTATTCGTATTTGGGTTGAAGTAAATGAATTTGACGCTTATTATTAATATTGATGATTTTTTTTTTATTTACATTATTAGAATATTAACTAAATTTAATGTAAAAATAGAAGACAAATTTCCGGTTTTGAATTATCGCGCGTAATAGAATTAATCTTTTAAATATCTTCGTTATTGTACGTAAGATAATATTAAAATTTTATGTGAGTTATAAGTTGTTTTTCACGATGTTAATTTAATTACGAGGCGATTTTGTATTTACATCACCATCTGCAGAATATAATTTGATGAATTTGAGTTATATATTAAAATCGCGCCTATATTAAAACACAAAATGGATATATTTTAGATCAGTTTTTTTACCTTTGACAAAATAAAGACATATATACACCGAAAATAAAAATAGCAGCCGCTATATATTGAGTTCTTCTACCTGCTTAATGAGATTTTTAGGACAAAAAAAAAATAGAAAAAATAGTTATAAAAATGATAGAAAATCAAATCACAATCTCCCAATTAGGGAGTATAAATGGGGGAGGGGGTTAGATTTATGGAGGGTAAATGGAGAAATAGAACAACTCTCAATTATTAAAAATATATGACTGATATTTTCAAAAAAACTTTAGTTGACACGACATACTTACATTACATCAAGTTGCCGTACTAAATATATTTCAAATTTCCAATTATTTTTTTAACTGTAGAATTCCCTTTTAATTATAATTATTTTTAAAATACATGATTTTTTTTTAAATAAAAAATATTTTGCTTTAGGAAAGAAATATTTCAAATTGAAAAAAAAAAAAACATACGTAGTAAAAAGTTACCAGTTCATTTATTTGTAAATGATTTTATTCTTTTGTTTAAAAGAATAATTTTTAGCCTTTATCGAACTTTGAATTTATGTAAAGACAAATAAAAAGTTATCTGAATGTCACCGCAATTCTTCTATATACTTATCATAGTTATATGTTTCATGTTGCGGTCGATGATGGTATAATCTTCTTCATCAAATTATTTATAATATTATTTGTCCTCGTTTAGAAATATATTTAAAAAAAATAATACAAATCCAGAAGAATTATAGACGAAATGTGTATTTTGGCTGGCCTCACAACATACATATATTTAATTTTAATTAAATGCATACAAATTGTTTCGCTAAAATCGAAAAAAATCTTTGTATTTTTAACACTCACCCTAATTTTAAAGAATGAACAAATATGCAATTATCTATTTATTGTATTCAATATTATGGCATATAGTTGATACAGCCAATGGTCGAATATTATAATCAGTTTTGGTCATGAACAGAAAAATAAATATAAATAAAAAACAAAAATAAATCAGTCTGTAAAACAAGGAAAAATAAAGTTGAAGCAAACCATTAACCGCGTTGTTATTCCACATTTACTATTGAAATACTTAATTATTATAAAAAAAAAAAAAAAATGTATATATACTTTTTTTTCTATTCATAAAAATGATAACTTACTTGATAATGTTGTTGATTTGAAATTCATCATAATGCTATAGATAAATAAAATCCAGGCAATGTACCTCCTCTTCATGTCGTATTTTTTTTATTTGATTGGATAAATGAAATTTCTGGATATTAAGCAAATACGTACACATGTAATTATAAATATCATTTCTCACAGTTTTCTATCAGTTTATTTTGTTTTCGTTTTTTTTTTCGTTTTTTAATTTAATTAGTATAAACTAGTTCACATTTTTCGCTTGGTATTTTTAATATTATATAAATGGTATGTAATAAACTTTGTCATTCCACTTTAATATTATTAATTATCTTCTTCATCACCATTAAAATGAAATGAGAATTATGATAATTTTGATAATATTTAGTTCTAGTTTTATAACTATTTTATATTCATTTCATTCACTATTTTAAATTAGCAAAATATTAAAAAAAAATGAAAAAAAAACGAATAATTTTTTTTTTCGTTTTTGGCGAACTTTTGGTCTCATGTCCACACAATATAAAATTTAAATATCTCATAATTTTAAGCTGTTATATTGAAATAAAACCACATGAACATAACCTCTTGCTTGTCATGACCATAGAAATGCTCTAAAATACATGGTGGAATGGATATATAAGTATTATCAAAATTATATATATATATATTTTTTAAATATATATTTAAAATAATATATTTTGTGTGCCAAGAATGTGTTGAGCTTTAAAAGCTTTTGTTATGTTAGGGTAACTTTAGTTTATTTATGTTTTTTTTTTTTTTTTGAATTATTTATTATGTTTACATACCGAATTTTATATATGCGATAGCCTGACTAACTAACTGATATATACAGAGTAGGTACATGCCCCAAGTACATTGGATACACTTAGTGTTTTCTGTGTACGTCGGTGAAAAAGTCCATTATTGTAAATTTTTAAAATACATATACAAAACACAAATTGCGATAATGGAAACACATCATAGATGATGATATAATTCTATATTATAGAAATATTTAGTATATGATTTTTTGATGTTTTATTTTAAAGAGAATATTATGTGGAACACAATATTTTTCATGTTTATTACTATGTAATATATTTTCTCTAACCAAATAGAAAATGAAAATAGACAAACAAAGTGAATATGTAATAAGTCCAAGAAATATATTTAAGTTCGTAGAAAACAGGACTTAAGCCAGATTATTGAGTGCAACGGAAACAAATAAATAAGTAAAATCTTTATGAGTATATGATTTTAATATAAACGGAATTATTAAATATCAATATTTCTTTCTTACATTAAATCTTGAATTTATTAAATGATTTTTATTTCATGTTTCATAGAAGTATTAAGCCATAGCAACCTGGCGACTTTATTTAACTAAAATATAAACAATGGATTAGCGACATGAACTGAATTATTGTTTGTATTTATAGTGACGGGTATAAGTCGACAGATTACCTTAAGTGTAGATTATTGTGTGGTATAATAAACGAATTTTTGGCTTTTTTATTAAAAAGTTGCACAATTATTTAATATGATTTAAAGGTTCGGTTATAATTAAACTTTTCCAGGGTTTCTGTTCTGAATTAATTTCCTTAGGGTTTGATGCAAAAGGCTATAGGTTCTATAGCTAGCAATATTGGGATTATTAGGATTTGGAACGGTTCGAAAGCCTGAATAAAATTTATTTTTTTAGTGTTTTGTATTCGATTCTTATTTTAGTTTCTTAGGATTCGGTTCAGAAAGCAATAAAAAAAATAGTACTAAAGGATCAGTTCAGATCCCTGTTTTAAGAAAAACGAATTAATGATGGGATTGTAGAATTAATATGAATTCATTTGAAACAATTTCAAATATTTGCAAGACGTAATAGTAAGCAGCTTAATTAATTATTAAATTTTCTTGTTTTTTAAGTTAATGAAAATAATGTAAAAATACTAAAATGATTCTACGATAACATAATTAGTGTCTTATAAGTAAACAAATTTAACTAGAGCCTAACATTTGTATTTTAAATAAATTGATATTCTGTTTGCGCATCTAGTAAAAAGAAATAGAAGCATTGAGAAATAGAGAGAAGTAGGTATCAATGTTGCAAAAAAATTGTATACGAGGAACACTCGTATACTTAACTAATGTACCAGGTACCTATTTTGCATATTTCGTAAACGTAAATTTGATTTTCATTGATTCGATTTTGCGATAAAAGACATTTTTGTTGAAAATAAATGTAGGTATAAATATATTGAGTTAACTTTCGTATCAAAACTTGTACAAAAATATATGTCCCGATTTCTATTCTATTTTAACTTATTATTATACACGTGATTTTCAGATAAAAATAGAAAATAACCACCTTGGCATAATATTCAATATCATTGAAAATCGATTCAAAAAATGTATGTCATCATTCATTAACATCTAAATTATTAAAATATAATCGAAATTTAATGTATGTGATCATCATTGCATATGAAACAAAAATAATCTGAAAATTTCTTTGTATTCGATAAGATTACGAAAAAAAACGGATCTAAAACTAAGCATGTAATAATTGCATTTTCATAAATATTTATCTATATTTTTAGATGGAGCTATCATATAGAAGAATCTCATAATCGATTTACATCAAATATTTAATAATATAGACGCCCAGCAATTTATAGCCAGAAAACCTCAGAATAAAATCCCACTCAAAATTTATATATCATTATAGCACTCATTTATATTCATGCGGCCTTTTTTGCCAAAACAGTCCCCATGTACATTGAGGCATTGCGGGTTACCATCACCATTTTCTGGGCCTGAAAAATATTTACATAACTACTGTTTTGATATTATTACTATATGGTGATGATGCTGTTTTTTTTTTTTTTTTGTTTTTTGTTGGATGCCTTTGGGATAATTCCGGATTCTATTTTCTGTATCTTTTTTTTATGCATTTATTACAATATTTATGAACAATATTATTTTTATACACAAACATATTTATCGCTGTCGCTGATAAATATAAATGAAATAAGTTTTTTTTTAAATATTGATTTTAGAGTTTATTAAAAAAAAAAAAAATGAGTTAGTAACTTTTTGTTATTAGTTTGGTTGGTCGCGCTTGAAAGTGTATGTAATTAAATATTTTACCTGAAAAAAAAAATTGTCAATTACACGCCACACCATATACGAGAGAAAAAAAATTTAATTACATTCGTATGCAGATTTTTTTTTTTTTGGAATTTTTTTCTACCATTTGGAATCAAATGGAAGCCGTTACCTACAAAATACTTACTATATAAATAATTTGTACAATTGCACAATGAACATCATATGTGTGTGGCTACTTACAATTATGCGACATTATGTAAAATACCATTGCCCAAACAGTTAAAAAAAAAAAAAATGTTACACTCAACTGAGGTAAAATTTAGTTATTCGGTCATAGAGTCTACTGTATTTTATACTAACAATGCCTACAGCCTTATAGTTAAAACTGGTTTTAATGGTAGACTTCTATTATTACTATATGGTCGGTTCGTTATTATAGGAAGTATATATATGGTATACGCTGTAATTTAAATTACTACTCTTGCTCGATGTATACAATTATTATTGTTAAAATCAGTTAGCATATACTTTTAGAGTTGTAAAATTGATTATGCTGAGAATATTTATACTGGTAAACCTCAAAATAGCAAAAAAAAATCGCATCATTTGTTTCACAATATTTCATATTTAAATTATTTATTTATGTCTTATTCTATCTTATGAATGTGCTTGCTTAATGGTTAGAAAACAACCGCATTGCATTAGATAATTCTCGAGGTATTGCAAACATATTAATCAAAATATTTATGCAATGAATCAAATTTTATGTAAATCCGTATACTTTGGGTACAATGGGTATTGTCGTTATTATACAAAGCGGAACCAAAAATAGAAAACAATTTAACATAGATATAGATTTAAATAGTATAGATTTATGCACCCACACTGTACAGGAAAAATGCAAAAATTTTGCATACTGCTACAAATGTAGATGATAGATAAACTGCATAGCCATGGAATAAATGATATGAGTTAAATGAAAATAAAAAAAAAAACAAACAAACAAACAAACATTGAACTAGTTATAAAAAGCTTTTTAAAATTCAATTTGGTTTATTTGCAATAAAGTGTTTGGATTTATAAATTTATATCCTACGTACTTATATTTTTTGAATGTTCTCGCTATATAATTCAATTTCTAATGTTCTGCTCCTCAAACCTTTAACTATAAGCTAGCCAGCCACATCCGCCCGGTTCTACTTGCTTTGAAGTTTAAAAATTATTTATATTTTTATGCTCACTAAACTTTAAAATGTATTTTTTCCGGTTTAAATTTCATATTTTATGTTGATTGGGTTTTGAAATTTAAAGAAAAAAAAAACTGAGTATATAATTAAATAAATAATTTTGTGAGTACGCTGGGCGAGCAAGTTAATTAATGGCTGAACATTAAAGCGAAATAAAAAAAAAAAAAATTGTTTAATGGAGGTCATAATTTCTAAAAAGAATATAAAAATAATATTCATTAAAATTTATCTAAATATTTTCCTATATAAAATACTTCCCAGTCTAAGTGAAATGAATGGTTTTATCTTCAATGAATTTAACGAAACGAATATTCATCATTCAGCCTTAAATAATTCAGACTAAATAGATATACAATTCATTTAATAAATCCTCTTTTCGCAATGCATCTAAAAAATTTGCGAAAGTTTTGAACAACGAAACATTGAAAATTGTGTTTTTGTATTTTCGTATATAAAAAATATGAAACGAAACGAAACGAAAATAAATACAAGTGGACAAAAAATGTTTTGTTTATAATTCTGCCTACTAGCGGCTACACACAATACAACGTCAGCAATTAAACTATTTTCAATGCATATATATATATATATAATTATATATATATCGGTTTGGTACATTTGGTGGCTTGGTTCTGATAAACTTTTGTTATATATTGAATAGGTTCTGAATTTACCGTTCAACGAAAGTTTAAATCAAATTCATTATGTTTAGCACGTCATGTATGGATGACAGAGTAGCAAAAAAAAAGAAGAAAAATAAACGATGAGAACTTTTTAAGGATATGAAATAGTAGAGATATTAATTAAATTAGAAATAGGTATACTATTTTAACGCAATATCAATACCAATATTCAAATATTCAACTATTCATCATTGGTCGCAATTAGGGTGACGAAATGTTGTATGTTTTTTTTTTAATCCAATAGTTTGGGTGTTGAAACCCTAAAGGGGTCAGGACATTGATAATGTTGGCAAGATTCGATGGATACATCAGTCATTCGAGTCGAATCTTATCAACTCTGCACCAAAAGTAGAAAACTACCCTTGTGAAAAGATGACACATAAATAAATTCATATGAAAAACATAAAATTTATACCTTAACCATATTACGGTATAATTATGGTATGAAAGGTTCGAAATATACCTGGCTATGAATTTTATGTATTTCATACATTTCTATTTAGTATGAAAATATTTGTTATTCATGGTTTTCACTAGGGATGTGCAGCACCCAACTTACTTAAAAAAAATGTGTTTCAAGTCACCCTAGTTTCGCGATTTCGATGTATTGAAACGGAATGGCAACCATTTACCTTTGCATTAAAAAAGTACCCAAATTGGAATTAAAATTTTCCATCATCGTTCATTAAAAAGGCGAACAATTGAAATGGATTTTTAGTAGTGTGAATATAAAAAAAGAAGAAATTCAATGAATGGAATATTTCATATCAACACTCGAAACACTTTTATTTAAAGTTTACATTAAACATTATTCCTTTATATATATTTTTTTTGTTATAAAATGTATTATTAACTTATTCAAACAAAGCCTTTACCGCGCTGATATGTACACATTGTACATTGTGTTTTATATATTATGTTCATATTCATATTTTGTACACAAAAAACAGAACTTATTTCTGTTTGCATTATTTATTTTATTATTTATTTTAAACATTTTGGCTGTTCTATTTTTGTTATTACACAAAATTAAATATAACTAATACCTCAAAGGATTTTAATAATTCATAAAGTTGAAAAAAAATTTCATAGTTTTTATGTTTTTACCTGGGTCTTAAGTTTCTTGTGATATTTACTCTTTAAAATTTAAATAAATTCAAGCATCCAATTTATATGAAACTATTTACAATTATTTTACATATTTTAATGAATAAACAATATAATGAAACGTAAAAGCAAAGAACATTAATTTTATAGAGGTTTTTTTCATATGTTTGTTGTTTTGTGTGTAGATACTGCATATTAAAAGTACCTGATGAAGCATATGAACATTTGGCTTATATTTCAGTATTCATTAAATGAAACTAAATAACTCTCTATTATTCACCGAATAATTATTATCATATCAACATACATCATTATCAAAATATGGCATAATGGTCAAATTTTAAAAATAATATACAAAAAATACGCAGAGATTATACTTTGTAATGATTAAGGTTTGACGTTGCAACGTACTGATTTAAATTTGTGTGATTGCAAAAAAAAAACAACAAAAAAAAAACGTATTTCTATTCCGTTCTTGATGTCAATTTTAAAAATAGATTTGAAGGTCTGATGATTTATTGAAAATATTGGTTGATCGATTCGCGATTATATAATTTTATTATAATATTATTTTTTAAGGAAAAAATTATGTTTTGGTGTTAATTCTTGGTTTGAACGTTATTTCAAACTATTTGGGTAAAAAAAATTGAGAAAATCATGTAGATAATTTTTTCAGGATATTTAAGTTTTGCTTTCAACAGTTCCTTAACCATAAGCCATAAGTGCTTTTGTTCTCAATATTTAATAAGAGTCAATATGTTGATTTAGGGACTTAAACAACTGTTGAAATGGTAAACCGTAAACACAAAATTGAAATACCTTAAAGTTCAATGCCTTGAATGGTGTACACCTAAATGATTCAAATTAAGAATTTCAATGGAAACATTCTGTAAGTTTCTCTTTTCTTCAATATTTTTAAAGTATATTTCGAGAAAATCTGTAAACATATATTTTTGAATATATATATAACTATAAAAGCTAAAACTCTTCTTAGAAAATATTTATGCAATGTTTGTTATTTTTTTTATATTAACGTTTGTAATAAAAATATTTCTATTTTCTATTGTTTATTAGTTTAGTTTGTTAAAAAAGAATTTGTCTATAAAAAAT
The DNA here is from genome assembly GCA_011634745.2 of Catotricha subobsoleta. Taxonomy (NCBI): domain Eukaryota; kingdom Metazoa; phylum Arthropoda; class Insecta; order Diptera; family Cecidomyiidae; genus Catotricha; species Catotricha subobsoleta. Next base: position 10,494 of record JAABKK020035610.1, read on the forward strand.
TCTTAGAATATTACATATAAATACTGAAATTGAAATTATACGGTATGGAGAAATAGCCGCCAGGGGCGATATCATTTTCATGACAATATTTTGGATTATTAAAAAATTTTGTTCGTTTATTCAAAAATAATATCAAACAAACTCAGTATATTTTGATTAAAAACATTTTAAGGATTTCTCATTAAAAAAATTGTTAGAAATATAATTAAGTTATATTTTGAATAAAATAAGAAACAAAAAAAGAAATCAAAAGGCTTTTCAATTAATTGTGAACAAGCCATCAGAAATCACCTCAAAATTAAATAAACAAAATAAAATAAAGTACAAAAAAAAAAAATTCTCCACCATAATAAAAATTAATTACTCAAATTTGAGTTTTAGCCATCAAATGTACTAAAGAACATTCTAATCTCAATAAAAAAATTATTTTTATGATCACGTTGTTCGTTGTATTGTGTAATATTTAACAAAACAAAGGCGCAATAAAACATTTTTGATTATAATTTTCATGAAATTCATTTAGATGGTAAGTAACGAATATGAAATATCCATAAACTTCCTCTTTAATCATATTTAAATAAATTTTTGTTTAATTTATTCATCATACCCAACCAACCAACCAACCAACCAGCCCCACCATTATTATATTGTAATTTCAATGTGATAATGTTGTAATGTACCAAAAGTATAAAAGAGAAATAAATATACACAAAAAAAAAAAAAAAACATTCCGAAAAAGCACAAAAGAAAATTCTGACTTCCTTTTAATTTCATTTTATCAACTGTTATACCCAATTTATCTAACATAAACAAGAAAATAAATCATTCAATAAAAACCCGTACCTACAACATGAACCATTGTACATATGTTCAGTATTCGGTTTTCTGTATTATCGCATTTTGTATATTTAAGACGCAAGTTAGGTATTAAGTGTAACCAAAAAAAAATATAAATAAAAAAAAAAAAAATTGAAGAAAAAATAGAAGCGAAGAATGTAAAAGAAGTGAAAATATTTTTCATTGGTTTTTTCTTATGTTTTTCCCGAAAAATACAATCAAAATGATTTCCGTTTATTTTTATTATACATTTCGTTTTCTCTCTTCCATCATGAAAGTCTTCCAATATATTAAAAAATTCTTTAGTGAAAATTGTCTGGCAAGTATTGAAAAACTTCGCATTATTTGAAATATCAAGATTTTCTATTTTTTTTTTTTTTCTATTTTTATTTAGTATATGCTTTTCTCTTGTGTATTTGACTGACTATTATAATGTGCTCTTAAATGATAAATATAATACAGCTTGCTATGTAGTAAAAGAATAAAAAGATAAATAAGAAGAAAATATACATCTGGTTGAAACGTGACACAGAAACTATAGGTACTTTATCATAGGGCAAAAATATTACTTATTTC
>JAABKK020035610.1:12006-22501 GCA_011634745.2 Catotricha subobsoleta
AGAAAATATACATCTGGTTGAAACGTGACACAGAAACTATAGGTACTTTATCATAGGGCAAAAATATTACTTATTTCTCATTTCGTCCCTGACAATTTTCTGAAAGAGAGACAGAAAAATTTTTCAAATTGTTTTTACGCGCGTTCATATTATGATGCCATCCCTCAATCGCATTATCACATCCATGCACGTATAAACATACTTTTTCAACAAGCTATGGATGCTGATGATGTTTACGATATTCTTCATTCTTTCTTTTTTTTTTTTTTTTTGTATAAATACACTGTTCTGGCTTCTATCTATGCTATTTGTTTGTAAATAGATTGTATAGGAGAAATACAGGAATTGGATGTATTTAGTAGGTGCTATAAATCATATTTTATTATAAATCATCTTTGTGTTGATTCATTTATAAAAGTGTTTCAATGGCAATAGATACGAATTCAGTTATGAAATATAATGACAATTTTTTTTAACTCTTTCAATTCGACAATAATACACTGACTAATAATTGTTTTTGTTGTTGTTGTTGTTGTTGTTGTTATTGTTATATGGGTGATAATATCAAGGAAAACTGTATTATATTGATCTGATGAAATAGAAGGGCACACAGAAACAATAAATCATTCATTTTAAATAACTTTTGTATAAATAAATAATAAAAGTTGATTACATATTTTCGATATCGATATATTCAATAGAGCAGAAATTCGATGGAATTTTTGATATAAATTAAATCAAATGCACAAATTTATGAGAAATCATTTTATTGTGTCTCTAAATTTTTTGAATTTTAAACTAAGAATGGATAATAAATACAAGCATAAAATTCAATTGTAGAACATGTTTATTGACTACAGACAGGGTCACGATAAATTATCTGTTTATTATTCTGTTTCATACTTTACAAAAGAATAAACTCACATTTCGTTCATCTAAATCATAACTATAAAAATAAATCGTTAGTTTTTTCGTTACTTTTAGTTAATGATAAATTTGAAAATTTGCTTTTAGAAAATGCTTAAACATTTAAAACACACACGATTCTTTTCGACTTTTTAGCAAATTTTCGAGTTTTTCTCAATTTTATGTTTTCTTTAAATCCGCATAATTATATAATTATATTATATAGAGGTACATATATATTAATTAAATTTTATATATTGAGAAAGTTGTCTTTATATGGTATTTATGTCTCAAGATATTTTAGACGATCAAAAACTAATTTTAACAGAATCCATTTTTATTACTTTTGAAAACTCAACGTTTTAATTTTGATCATCTAAAATATCATAAAAACTTAACGCCAAAAATCACGCAATTTGAAACATGCTGCCAATAAAGGATTGGTACATATCTTCAATTTCATTAAAAAAAAAGGGGCAAATATACGTTTTTCCAAAAGAAAACAAAACAAAAAAAAACGGGAACCCGAAATTCTGAAAATGCACGAAAAAAAAGACCAGAAAAAAGTTTGTAAAACCAATACTTGATTTTTTTCAAAAATTAAGTAAAAATTAATGACTAACTCTAACGAAAAAAAGTAACTTTGACAGCCTTGTATTTTTGGTATGGTTTTTCTCGTCATGAAATAATGCCATTGAAGCTTACAATTATTTAAAGAGAACTAATTTTCATGTTTGTACAAACATCATTTTAAAGAGTCTACTCTTCTATACCATTCATAATTAATTAGCTACACGTAATAGTGACATCAAGAGTCTTTTAATTTTCTATCTACAAGATTCATTATAAAAATGAGTAAAAAGTAAATTAGGTAAATAAAAAAAAAAGAAATGCACTTTTTTTTTTTATTAAAATAAAAGTACATTAACTCCGGTAAGATAATCTACTCAATGCACTAGTCTACACTAATTATCCCGGTCCCGGCGTATACAAACAACATAAAGCAAATATCTGGAGGCTAAAAGTTACACTTCACGTTAATAGCATGAATAACCAACCTACCATAGAAAAATTAAAAAATATGGAAAATTATTATGTGGCTTGTGCCGTAGAGAATTTTCTAAAATGTACGTTCGTCTGTGAGCTAGTTTTTTTTTTGTTTTTTTTTTTAAATGCTTAGTAAGATCGTTTTAATTAAAAGTAAAACCAAAAATCTATTATATAAACATCTCCATAAACCATACATTAATATTCTTATTTATAAATTAATGCGGAGAAGAATAATCGTGTTCATGAATTATAATGAACATGGAAGAGTTAATGTGTTGATATAATGGCTAATTCTATACAATATATTCTGTAATCTATTTCAATCTGAAAGACAAACTATAATCCGTACATTAAATAAATGTGTTTCTAGTTTTGATGGAAAATAGAAAGAAAATGAAATAGTTAGAATAAAGAAAAATTTCCATGAAAATAAAAGAAAGATTATGCTCAAGATTTTTAATGATTTAACATAAACCATAACATCTGCTTATAGACATTTCTTAAAAAAAAAAATAATCTCCTTTTTGTTTGTAATGTACATAATTAAATATTTAAAATAAAAATATAGAAAACAGAAATTCCACGAGGAATTTTATTATAATCAACTTTGCAAGTTAATGTTTTTGAATGAAAATAAGTTATTTTCAACATAATAATAGCTTATTTTGTGGTAACAGCGATTTTATGATGAATATATGTTGTTTGATGTTTCTCTAATCTATATCTATATATGTTTAAAGATGAGAAAATACTTAAAGCTACTAAACAAGAAGAAAATAATGTTATAAATTCACAAAGCTAACTATACATATATTGTATTAATAGTGAATGTGGCATTTATTTTATTATCATTATTATTTGGTTTACTTCTTTTTTGAGTTTTGATTTGGAAATATTTCGTTTTTAGCTCGTGGGGTCCAAAACTGTGGTGGATGATAAACAATTTATTTTTTTAGTACATTTCAAATTTTCTCCAAATTTACTGAACGAATCGAAACCGAACAACGCATATTTAATTTATACTCTGATTTTTATTTTTTTTATCATTTGGTAACATTCCTAATAAAAATGAAGTCGTGTACCAATCCATTGGTAGCTTTTTTTTTTGTAGTTAAGGAATGGAATAGAAAATAAAATACTAGTGCTTTATATTTTATATATCCTTTTCTCTTTTTAATGTATTTATAAAAAGAAAATGTTACGTTAACTAATTAACCTTCTCTCTACAACGCCTCTACAATTATTTAAACGGTATATGTGTGTAATAAGACCTACGTACTTCTTCTCTGCTTAATTACTTTTCATTACATTAATTTCTATTAAATATTAATGCCTAGCCTAATAGCGTATAAAAGGCGATCATAAAATCTTATATTATTATTATTATTATTATTATTATTATTTCTTATATTTTATATACAGGGTGTTTCAGTTAAACGTCTTAAAACTCTATTTTTTTTATATTAAATAATAGAATATTTCTAGAGGACAGTAAACTTAGCAAGGTGAATCTTTTGAATTATCTAAGACTCATCGAAAATATGTATTTAGTCTTTAACCGGATGCAATGAATACAGATTTTTCTTTTAAATTAGTTTTGTTAAAAAACGGTAAGTATATCCCTAATAACAATCGTTCTTTTCCGATGGAATATTATTGAAACATTCCTAAGTACTCGGATCCAGAGATCTGCACGGTTTTACCAAAGTTTAATTAAATATAAATATAAAAATGAGAGAATACCAATATAAAATTGATAAATATCAATCATTAAACAGTACCATATCCTTTATTTTATTAAAACATTAATGTTATTATTAATAATATATACCAAGAAATTCAATAAAAAAAAAAAACATTTTTCACAATATTATTACTAATCATATTGTATATTAAATAACAATCAATATCAACATTTTTGTTTCTAATCCCATATAAGTAAATAAAAATATAATAAAAATAGTAAATTGTATACTAATTTGAAACTGTTATAATAAGTTTTTGGTATATTTTCATTCCACACTTAATTTTTGGTATATTTTTATACCATACATGCAGAATCACTTCTCGAATCACTCGTGGAAAGAAATATTTTAAGGATTTCCCCAGGAGTTCTTTAAGAATTGTTAATAGAGACTGATAAATAATTTTTCGAAATTTTCTAATATTAAGTGACTTACAAACCAGTTTAAAAATATCACTTTTTTAAGCTTATACTCACTCTATAAAATTTCCATTGACATTCAAAGCGCCTCTATTATTTAAGAATTAAAAAAAAAATAGAGCTGGGGAGCCTAAAGTGAAACACCCCGTATGTTCATATTCTTTTTTTTTTTTTCTTATTCATAGAAACGAGAAAAAGTAATTAGGACAAAAGCTTGCAGTAGAAAAATATAATATGCATGGAATGAGGCTATATTTTTATTGAGCCATCGAAGAAATTTAGTCGCATAAAAAGAAAAATTATTGGAAAAAAATCCATAATAATATAGTGCTCCCATTCTATATTTATATTTGAAAAATATCTTATAAATATTATAATAAAGTATACAGAAAGTACATACCCCCCACTATATTAGAATATGATATAATCTACATACCATAATACTATTGCTCTTATGGATATATGTATATTATTTATCTATTGTGTATGGGCGATAAAGTGCCTGAAGCTAGCTATTCAATATCTCAGTCGGCTCAATCATAATATAGATATCGAGTACCATGATACCAGAAACAGAATAATACTGAACTATACCCGAACTTCTCATATAAATCACGTATGTTGACGAATTATTTTGTGATATAAAACCGCATTTGTGTAGGACTTAAGGAAACCATATATATAGATATAAATTTATATGTATATGGTATTTTTCGTATTACATACAATGAGAATATATAACTAACAGAGATATTATTTAAATATTATAGAAATATTATAACAAGGAGTGGATACATATAATACAATATAAAGTTCCTATAGGAGGGTGAAATTTGATTTGGTTGGGGTGGACTGGAATAAAATGAACAACCTTGCTAAGACTTTAATAGTATAAAAGTTGATACCGAAAGTAAGTTACCTCGCGGAAAAATTTCAGAAAGTTTGTTTTTCTTCAGTTCTTTTTTTCTTTTACTTTTTTATAGGTATTGGTTCTGCTTAAACGAACAAGTTTACTAAAAGAAAAAAAAATATTATAAACAACAAAAAAAAAAAATGGAAAAAAATGGTAGTGTTTTAATTTACCTGTGATTTATTGGTAAAGGAAAAAAAAAGTACCTATATTAAAAATCATTCATAAAAAATTCTTATGATTTTCATAAATTTAAACTTCAATGTATAATAATATTTGATCCATAAATGCTCATCAATTTCCAAGAAGAAAGTTGATTTTTGATTTTACGTACATTTCTAGAAATCCAGAAAAAAAAATTTACATAATAAACTTATAGTAAAAATATTATTTGATCATTTTATTTATTCACAAAAGTTTAAAAATAAAATATATATTTTTCAGTCATTCAGGCGACAATCAATGTAAACCTTATCAAAAAAAAAAAATAGCAAAGAACTTATTTATTGAATTACAAAAAAAAAAAAAAGATATAAATTGCAATGTCGCTCTGGTGCCTTAGACATATTTAGCTATAGCTATATATTAATTTGTAAAGCATATTTTAAAAATTGAAGTGATTCGAATAAAAATCTTATTCGTGAATTTAAGAGCTCCTCGTACACTTAAACATCATGTTTTAATGTGGTTATGGAATATGAATAAAATATCAATATCACCACATTTAACAACTTTCGATATGAATGCGACAACGTTCAGTATAACTAATAAGAAAATATGGCATATAAGTAAAAGTCCTACTGGCATTATTGCAACTTATCTCAATATCTTCAGGGTGTATGATTAAACAACGAGGTTAAATACCGTTAAGAAAATTAAAGAATATACTTATCCGCTATGTTATGATTATAATATGTATTAGCTGTAGTTGATGTGATTGTTTCAGTTTATTGTTTATCAGAAAATATGGAGGCTAAATTATTCTGCTTGATAACAAAACACATCCATATGGAGTAGCTTTTTTTTTTTGCAACAGAATATTTGGCTTGTTAATTTTAAATTAATCGAATTCAGTTTAATTAATATTTATGTTTTTATTCGTTCTTTACTCAAATCTGGATAAATGCTATAGTTTAAAGGAAAATATACCATATTGATGCGGTTCTATCCATCATGGAAACAATCAATATATAATTGAAAGGTAACTATAACCCCAAAAGTATCTGTATTTTTAATTAAATGATTAAAATAAATAAATAAATGTGTCCGGGTCTCAACTTAAGTACGAATAATTTCTTATTTGCAATTCTAAAGCGGAAATAAATATAAAAATGTTTGTATTATTGCGTAAATCTTGTGTTTAAGCTGGAAGTCGTGAAATTTTTTTATTAAAAAAAAAAATATTTGATAGGATTTTACGTTTTCAATACACAGCAATCATACTGTTTTCGGAAACAACACGCATTTTCAATAAATACGATTACATCACACATAGAATATAAATATATATATATATATATATAATATTGTAGTGTGTAAATGAACTAAACAGGCCATAAAACGTACGCACAAAGCGTCGTAGATATTGGATATTATGCCTATAACAAAAGAATGAAAAACAATATTCTCTATGGGAAAACACAAAACATGACAAAAGAAAAGTTGTGATCTTGTAGCTTTCTTTTTCTTGTTTTTTTGTTCTTCTCGAAAATGAGAGGGGTGTTAAAATAACACCAGATGGTAAAAATGCTGAAATGACAAAATAATTTATTTTTGTTTTTCTAGGATGAAGGAAGGTATATTGCCTATGTTATAGGCATTGATCATTGCGGCAGCAATGGGAACGAAAATTGAAACAGCATAAACTAATGTTTAATATCTCGACCTATTCGAGGTTTGATTAAAACATTAAATGAAAAACCTTGTGCGAATAATTGATGCGACCTTCCAAATTCATACGAGTAGATTTCATTTAATTTATTTTTATAATCTTTCAGGTCAATTTTTCTGTCAAAAGATTTAGCTAACCAAAAATAGTACATTTTTAAAAAAAATTAGATATATATTAACATATGACTTGATCAGTTCGAATCGCTTAACTTCACAAATTAAAATATTGTTAGCAGAGCTTACCTAAAAAAGAAAATTAGATGACTGGCTGTTTTCAAAAATTATAAAATTGTTTGAGACAAAATGGGAACTCATTTCTATATAAAAAAAAAATCATTGCAAATTAAGTAGATGAACGCGAATTAACTTTCAAAGTAAAACGAAACACAAAAGTAAATGTAGATTTTTTTTTTGTGATAGAAGCTAATTTTTTGTATCAAAATTTTCGTTCAACAACAAAAGAAGAATGAAATTGATTTAAGAAAGTTAATGTTTTGTAATAAAAATATATATATATATAAAAATAAATACATTGTAAGTTATTGAGAGTAAAAAAGTTTATTGTCTTTCAATCTCATGCCTCATCTTGTACGATCCCGCTTAAAATAGGCAATCATGTTTTTGAACTTGATTTTTTTTTTTATTCAATAGAAAAACTTATTAGTTTGGTACATAGAAAATTAAATGTTCCTTGAATATCAGTATGGATTTTGGGCTATAAGTTTAGACTTTAGATTATAGGTTAAAGCAACCTTTATTGCTATATCTTGTAAAACATAAAATACCTACAACACAAAATTAAATCTATTTCTCTTTTTATTTCGCCTATATATATATGGAGAAAGGTTTAAATAAAACTAAAATCGGTATATTTGATCCAATGTAATATGAAGATACATACCATATAATATATTATACTTTAAACACCTCAATTTGTTGCTTGAAAAAAAAAGGGTTGAACAGTTTAAAAGGCATATTTCACAAAAACAACCAAAAAATAGGGAATATAATAGTTTTATTTTTCTCTTGTTGTACTCTTTAAGCAATAAGCAACAAAACAAAAATGAAAAAGAAAAAAGGTTTTCAATATATAATGGAAAAGTCTCTAAATATGTGTACCACAACTACATATATTATGTAGAAAAGTTAAATAGACGTACAGAAAATTGTTCAACGTGTATAAAATTTCAAAAGTTTTATTGGTTTTTTGTTTATACTTTATCGTATTCTTTTTAATATGGTAAATGGTTATTTTCTAAAGGATTTCTATTTATAAAAAATACCATTAATTTTCTCATATAACTTTTTTAAATAAAAAAAAAAAAAAAACAACTTTGATAATGAGAATTTTAAAGTTTACGATTCGTTTAAAGATTTTGTATGTTTTAACAATTGTAATTATAAATTTATATTACCTTTCCGTTATTCAACTAAATTTCTATTAAATATTTTACATCATACCATGCAGCATTTTCTCTATAGTTGATTGTTATAATATATATTATAACGAAAAACACATTAAAATATTGTAAACGTTTTTTTCTTTAATTTTTCTTATAAATACACATCAACGTTATTTATCTTAAAAGAATAATCAAATTAGTGATAAAGAAATCAACATATATATAGGACGTCTTGTGCAACTAAATAGAAAGTACATATCGCCTTCTCCAAAGAGCAAATAAAAAAAAATTGTGTCATTATTTACTGTCTAACAATACAAGTTAGAATACAAAAGAAAATAAAAACGGCCAGAAAAAAAAACTTTGTCTGTAAAAGAAATTAGATTGTCTTTTCTCTTCTGCTCGTACAAATATTTAACAATAAAATATGATTTACATTATGTTCACATAACTCAACATATTCTTGTATTTTTACAGCACAATATATTATTTGAAAAATTTACATATTCTTTTAATATTCCAATACATTTTCCATTGTCAGGAAAACACTAAAAAAAATTAAAAAGAAAATAAAAAAAAAAACCTAACAAATAAATTTACGATGTTTTTAAGCCATTTATAACGTATTGTACCTAATATAGTAGGTCAGGATTATATTTATATGTTAAAGCATCCCGAACATACTTCATGCATAAATTTTCTTAAAATTCTATAATCTAATATATAGGTATTTATTAGTAGTGTATTGGCATTATGGCGTTATCATATGCATTATATAGATTATTGATCTCCTTATAGTATATGTTATCCTTTTTAATCCTATTGAAATATTTAACATAATAATCCTTAATTATCCACTTTAAATAATTTGCATATTATGCTGAATCGTTATATAAAAGCTTTTTTTTTCTTTTCTTTTCTATATTCTTTATTCTTCTTCTTCTTCTTCCTTATAATTTATTACTAACAATACTGTACTGGTAATATTGTCAAATTAACTGGCTGATATTATTTATATGTATTTCGATTACAAATCACAACGGTTTAGCACTATTTCAAATTCACACATTTTAAATTAAATTATTTATTTTTGAATATTGTCAACTAAATACAAAACAAAAAAAAAAAAACAAAAAATTGTCGACCGATACGTTTAAATGATTAAATTTCAGTTTCTGTCATTTTGTCAGTTACAATTCTATTTCATGTATTCAATATCCCGGTTAAATTCGTATTATTTGTAAAGCACACACAAATAAAGTTGAACGCTTATTTAAAATATCTCTTGATCGCTCTTCAAGTGTTTGTTACCGTGTTATAAAGCGAACTGTTTTTCGCAGCATCTTCGTTATATTGCTGAATCCACCAAAACAAAAAAAACAAAAAAACAAAAAAAAAAAGTGGAAAGCTTTTTGGGTGTGGAGCGCATGACTTCATTGGTAGAGCAATAGCACAATATATTTATTTGTAGAGTAGATGCCAAGCAAAGAATCACAATATAAACAGATCAGAGTCAGAGTCATGAATGCGCGAGGACATACCGCACCAACAATATTCAATATAATAATACAAGGATGAATTGGTGATTGTTGAATTCTATCCGTTTTGTATTTTCGCTGTGAGTTGAATTGAATGGGTTTTGTTAATATTTTCTTATATGATCTGATCCGATATATGTATATGGTGTGTGCATAGATGTTTAACCAGTCTACACACTCTACAGTACGGTTTCTTCTATATCCATGAAACATTTTTTTTTGCGCAAAATTATGTGCAAGGAAAATAAAATTGCCTGTGTGTGGTTTGAAATTGATATAGCCAGGCTCTATAAAATGAATCGCACTATCACCTGTTCTTCCGAATATTATATATACTATACGTTAATAAGAAATACTTTGTTGTTGTTTGTACTGCATGTTTTACTATTCGAGGCTAACCTAAATGTGTTGTGATGGGATAAAACCAGAAAGAAAGTTTTATTTTTTTTACGCGGAAAAAGTTTGTATATCACATTATGCGTCAATTGACACACAAACACCACCCGAACAAATATTAAATGTCTCCTATTTTTTCCTTTTGTTTTATTTTTCCTTTCTTTTGTGTTATAAAGACAGATTTCCCGTGTGGTTATTTTTCCATTGTTGTTGCGATAATATATAATATATAATATAT
>JAABKK020035611.1:0-14371 GCA_011634745.2 Catotricha subobsoleta
ACTTGGCTACGATTTCATCATTCTAACATCTAAAACTATTTCACTCTTTTCAAAGTTCTCCTAATTTATAAAATCGGGTAATTGTCCATCGGCCAATTTGTATAATCAGCCAATTGATTATCGGCCAATTTGTATAATCGGCTAATTGTCCATCGGCCAATTTGACTCGGCCAATTGACATGTAACCCTCGGTTTAGATCGTTCCATTAATTTCGAAAATTTATGCAAAAGAAGTTTATTAGTCATCAATTTTGCTTACTATGTCTACTTTCGTATTTTTTCTTAAAAGCTGTGTCTGTGCTATTACAAACCTTGCATTATTGTTACGTCAAAGTTCAAAATAGATAAATATCTTTAACTATCTTGCATTAAACATCAACTAAAATAGTATCAACGCAAAATTTATAAGATTTGTAAGGACTTTTAACACAGACACGACTTTTTGTCTTCTTTTTGTTTTGTAACAAACGGTAAAAAGCCGTGTCGGTGTTAAAATCCTGACGAATATTACAAACTTTACGTCATTGTAGTTGATGCATTACGAAGTTTTACGTAAATCTTTTTATCATCTCTTCAAAAACGTCTCGTTAATATATATAATTAATAAGATTATTCCCAATTAATTTTTTTAAAAATAAACATTTATATTTTGTGACGACAGAGACTATATTTACATAAAAAAAAATTAATTGATTATTTACACGATTCATTGATATTTATGCAGAAAAATCTACATTTTATGTATTATTATTATTAAATGGTTGAAATATTCTCACATTAAATTCGCAATTAAAATAAATTATGTTTTGAAATTATATAAAACATGATGAATTTGATAAAATAATTATCTGATACATGCGAACCAAAATAAAAAACCTATCAGTACATAATTTACAGTTTGAGTAATTCAATCATAAAGTATAAAAAAAATAGAATAAAAATCTAATAATTTTTTACTTTAACATCATACTAAATGCACCCCTGGGTGATGTTCAATGTGTCAGTATCTCTATGCTTGTACCACGTTTTTATAATATCTATAGTTTTATGAATTTATTTTATTTTTTATTACAGCTCTGTTTGTACAATAATGTTGAAATCATCAGGATGCTTTACCCCGAATCAAAAAAAAAAAAAAAATTAACAACCCCATTTTTGATCCCAAACAAATACAATACCACTTTTTTAGTTGTTTTTGTTGCACTCTATTTTCGCTAAACAAATAATAATAATACAGAAATTATGAAATCGTGTGGGAATCTTTGATTTTTTTTATTAAACATTATTATTATATTTGGAGATTATTTCTGTAAAAAAAACACACATTTTTATGATTAGACTATTTGTTAGTTAGTCTTCTTCGTTCTTTTTTATGTTTTCTTTTTCTTTTGGAGCACATTGAAACTATCGCTCGCCTATAAGAAAATAAATAATAGATTCTCAATAATATGTAATAATTACCAATCAAAACGAAAAAAAAAAATTAAATTAAATTTTCTATATATTTCTGAGAAACCGGTAAATGCCCACATGGTACCAGTTCAGTTTAGCCATTAAATTGAGTTTCTCAATATTCAATCTATATTACTTTTGACTATCACATATTATAGTCGTACACATATATACAAGAAACGACCAAAACGAACGTTTCGAAATGGTGATCTAATCAAACAACATTTTAAATCATTTCAATACATTTTTAAATATGTTTTTGACTGTATCTCTAATAGTACAAAATGTGTTTTTTTGATATCTGAAATAATACCCATGTTTGTCGGAAAGATTGGTTTGACTATTAAAAAAAAAATATTTTTTTTTATTTTATAAACCGAAAACCTATAAATTTGTATTGTTTATAATCCAAAATCCCGGTTTTGACAGCCACCGCCATCCATTTCTATCTCTATGTATGCTTTCTTATGATTTTTTTTATTTTTTTATTTATTTATTTTTTTTAAATTTTAGTTTGTTGTTTTTGTTGGTTTTCACATTATTGTGTAGTTAACGAAGTAGAAACTTTTATTTTAACTTAAGTATTTAGGACGTTCGGTTTCCATTTGTATATTAACTTATATATACATCAAAATTACCTATTTTACCAACTGAACATAAGTATATCTTAATAACTCGAGAAGAAAAAAAAAATAACAAACATTATTTCGCATTAAGACATCATTATCATTGTTCGAGAAAAATGGTGTGAAAATCTATTCTAATCCGCAATTTACAAACAAAATAAGAATACACAGAGAGCTATGAACCAATTATTGTAAATTTTGTTTTTAAAAAAAAAAAAAAAACTAAATAAATAAAATAAAAAGACACAACAAAAATGCAATTATCACAGTTTTAAAATAAATAACATCATCATCCATATTAAAATGAAAAAAACCAAAACATTTTCCATTCCTCTCCAATTTATGTAAAGTTTCATCGAAACTTGTATAGTAATTTCTGTCTTATAAAATAAGTAAGTAGCGAACATCATATTTGACCCTAAACAAAATTTTACGCACCCGAAATTTTTTTTTTAAAAAATAATCTTTAAAATACCAACGCACATTTACAAATATACAAGGTTTGTATGATGTGTAGTGTAGGTATCTTTCATAGTCTTAATCTTGACAACATTTTAGTTTCTATTCTATAATAATTGAATTTAACGAAAGGTGAAGCACATCAGCTAGTCAGTCAGACTATATAGAGACACAAACACACCTGGTGACGTATAATGGTTTATCCCTTCTCTTCATTCCAGTATTATATATTGTATAAGAAGACAAGATTGTAAAGAGTTGGAAAATGAAATAGGTATAAGAATTCTAAAACAACCCTTCATTGTTATAAATATAATTTATTTTTAATGATAATGGTTTGTTTTTGTTTAGTACCTATACATATTTTTTTTCGCTTACACATTATTTGATTTTTTTTTTCAAAACCAAAAATTATAAAATATTGTAATTAACCCTGGTTAATTAATTACTACAAAATTCAACATGAAAAGCCATAAAAGTTTCGTTGCAAACGAATAATTCAGTTTAAGAATTACTTTTATGTATTAAGACATGTCACATAACAGAGCTTAGGTATAAGATTAAAGTTTAAACAGCGGTCATTTGGAAATATCTGAATAGATTTTAAATCTTAATGATTTCGATTAAGTATTCAACTTTCTGTAAAATAAGTATAGTTGGCTTCTTTTAAATTAGAAACTAATTTAATGGTTTTTAAATCTTGAAAATGGTCTCAGATCAAATTTAATTTCTTAAAAATAACCATAAAACTAGACATATTAACTTAAACTGAAAGGTCAATAGGAAACGGTGAAATATTAAAATATTTTATGAATATTTTAGAGATTTTTTGAGATTTTGAGACACATAAGAAAAACCATTCGCTAAGACAAAACATTGTTGTATATTTTAAGAATTTTTACTGTGCTTTTCGATTTTATTTTTTCTATTGTGCAAAAAGTGAAATAAAAAACTATGCAAATAACTGGTTCCATAATTCAATTCTTGCTAATCGAAGGTCAACTTACATTTTTCAAATTATAGTAAATTAATTCATTTAACTTTCTTACGTGTTACGATGGAAGAATGCAATAGTTTTTATACAATTTTATAAACTCATCACATTGGCTATGTTTATGCGCGCACTTTTAAAGTGGTTTAAAGCACTAGCTATCTCACTTACTAATACAGGAGGGAGCATAGTAGATAGTAATTTAAAGTGGTTTAAATGTGTGCGCATAAGCGTAACTATTACCATCAAGGAATAACGTGTTTTCATTGAAACATTAATATTCCTTTCATAAACTCGAACCTCTTTTCGAATTGTCCACTTTCTTGAAATTTAATGTTCAAATATTATTAAATGAGTATCACAAAGTTATGCGCTGCGAATGGATTGGTATTTGGTAGCCCTGAACAAATTGGTTCAATTTTATTATTAACGTTTTTTTTTTTTATATACTTATTTCAAACTAAAATAGTTATTTCTTTTAACATTTTTCTTTATTTTATTTACTTACATAAGTAAGCGATTCATTCAAATAGAAATAATTCATTTTGATAGTTGGAAAAAGAATGAAAGAGAAAAAAACTTGATTCTAACAAATAACTATAACATTTAACACCTACAAATCATACATAAGTTCATATCTAGGGAACACATACAATATAGTTTGTTGTTCGACCAATCACAAAAATAAAAAAATAACAACCAAAAGTAAGTTTCCATTAAAAAAAAAAATTTTTTTTTTGAAGTTTTTAATAAAAAAAAATTGAAAACAGAAGAATTAAATAAAAATGTTCAAAGTTCTTTTAAAAGTTGGCCTTTGTTACGCTATACGATAACACCGCAATATACATTATTCTCTCCACTCTGCTCTTAATAAAAGTCTTTTGATTAGATATAATATGTTACGATCACCTTTTGTGTTAAACAATACTAACACTCGTAACATAAAAATGAAGCAACAGTTGTATTTTGCATTATAAGGTAAGGTAAGTTACCGTCTAACGTCAATAACAAAGAGCCGCTATATTTTGTGTCTTTCTGCTTTTTATTTATTTATTTTTATTTTTATTTTTTTATTTTATGAAATGGTGATTTAAAAACAACTCTTTTTTCCCACACCACAACTTCTATTCAAAAACAACCAATGTCCCATTTGACAGTATAAAATATAATATACTTTTAAATGTAACATAAATATAAAACATTCTTATCTGCTATACGATATTCAAAAATTGTTCAATTCTATTCTTCAATATATACCCTTAATGTTTTTTCTTCTTCGTTTGTTTTTTTTTTTTTATTTTTATTTAAGCCATTCTCTATACAAATATACTTTCTATTATATTCTTTTATATATAATATTGTATTTGCATGTTAAATCAAAGAGGAAAGAAATTGAAAATAAAAGAAAACCAGATTTCCACCCTTGATAACCTCAACTCAACTCCCAGTTTTTGGTATATTTACTTCATATGCATAACCCATACATAGATAGTTTTATAGATGACCTCTGTTCTAAATAAAGAACGAGTTCGAGTTCATATTTCGAATATTTTAAGGTCAATGTGACAAAATTTTAGTAGAATAGATTTTTGGGAGGCTCCTCTGAATGGTAAATCTGATTAGTACCTTAGGAGCATTTGGTTCAAATTTCATAATAAGTTTATGTTTATTTTTTTAAGTAAAATAGTTACTTAGATCGGATAACTCGTTTCATTTTATAATATAAAGAAGCTAAACATGAAGTTTTGGTCATTAGATTAGACCATAAGCATGGTTATAATATGTCGAAAAATTCGATGAATTTTAGTTGATTTACAATAAAATTTATATATCTTTTTAATAATAAAATTTAGCCAATACACTAAAGCTGAGATCACTTTTATTTTTCAATCTCTGTAATGTTTACTTAAATACATATAATTATATTTTGATAACGATAGAATGCTACAATCATACGAATTATTTACTGCTGGCAATATTCTGTACTACAGATAGAGGGTAAAATGCATACTATTCACCTCGCTATTCACAATAATAAAATATTTATAAAAAAGAATCTTTCTGCACACCGAGGACAGCACAAAATCCATCTCCACAATGCTCTACCTAGTTTATTATCTATCAATAATGTTTAAGGTAGCTCGTTCAAATGAAAGTATCAACCGCATACTTTTTTGGTGTCTGCAAAAATATTTTTAAGACTCTGAAAACAATTATAATGATGAAAAAGCTAGGGTTGGAAATCTATTTTATTATTATTATGTTTTTTTTTTTTTACAAAACGGCTTAAAAAGTTAGTTGAGACTTCCTATTTTTCGCTATATTATTGCACACTCGTATTTTCTATACATAAATCGAAAAATCCATTCAATATCCTATCCAATTTCTGTATCTATTTTGAAAATATAAAAAAAAAAGTAAAAGAAAAAATAGAAAAGAAAAATGTTATGCTATGGGGTGATGTTATTATAGAGAACAGAATGGAGATAGATAGATATTATATTGCACCCTTTATGCGATTTTTATCTAAACTCTTTTATAGTTCAATGCTGATTGTGTCTTGTAAGTTTTTTTTTTCCTCTACTTCTTCAAAATATATAAATGTTGAAGCTCAATGTGATTTTAGGTTTTATACATTCCATTACAGTATGTTCAATTTGTAGACAAAATATATGTAGTAAAATTGAACATTAATGCACATATTGCTGCAACAACAGGGTGGTATATTTTATTGGATCTTAATACACCGAATTTATATTGATTAAGTAAACTATTTTACCTGTAAAATCAATAAGATGAGATATACCATACCTACTATACCATATTTCTCGAACATCCCATCAATACTAAATCTAATGTGCGTCTATCTATACAAATTATTTTTATTATTATTTTGAGTAGAAACAAATTAAAGTAAATATCAATGAAAATAATCAGTAATATCATATTAAGCGAACTCCTTAATTTTAATAAAATAAATTTTGTGGCGCCGATAAACCATAATCCAATTAACTAAAAACACAAAAAACCATTTTTCCAACTGAATCTGTTTTCGCAAGGATATTCTGATGTATACGTTTCATATGCAAAACCATTGATGTATAAAAACTGTTACGAGCTCCTGCACTTTAGCTGAATTGTATATAGTTTTATTTTATTTAATTAATTTGTTTCTATATTGTTATCATCTTAAAATTTTTTGTAGTTCTCTTTTTTTGCCTTGTACTTTATTTTTACCGACATTTCATTCAGCCGCAAGAAGATGAACACAAATGGTGGTTAGGACCGTAACTAGAAAGAGCATTCTGTTAAAATTGTTTATTTTTTTCTCGATTTAAATTGGATTTAAAAACTTATTGAGAAATAATTTAACGTATTTTTCAAGGATTATGTTTATGCACGCATTGAAAGTCACTCTACATTTAAATTTATTGCGAGCTTATTATATACTTATATAAAAAATTAATACCTACACTACAACTTTATCCATTATTAATAAAATAAAATAAAAAACAAAAACTTCGTCTTTTTTGATGTGTAATTTTCTGAGAAATTTAAATCGATATTGAGTATACAATATGTATATTCATTAGTCATAATATATATGTGCTTACATTCTCTTCTAATTACGGATCTGGACTATAATATGCTAGCACAACATTTTACAACAATATTTTTTTTTTTTGCATCTATCTACCAGCTACCACTATAGCTACAACAAAATCTGGAATATATTTAAATAAATTAGTATGTAATTTTTTATTTGGTCATGTGGTTTTTAAGGATATACACAGCAGATGGAAATGGATAGACGCATCTAGTGTAGGTATGTAATACTAAATATAAAATCCTTTGATAAAAAAAAAAACAAATAAAATGCAAAACTATGCGGTGTGTCTAAACATGTTTGTTGATGGGGACATAACAAGTTAAATCGTACGATGGAGAATTGTATTTTTGCTTTTTTTGACTAAATCTCAATCATTTATATAAAAATGTTGATAAGTTAGGTAATTAATTAAAAATATTCAGTTATGAATTATACATATATAAAACTAATTAAGATAGAGCATACGAGTTGATTATTGGTTTTTGTTTCCTTTCATTAATATAGCTCATTTCTCTAGATGATGTCAATAATTTTGACGACACTTTGAGAAAATTCCACTGTACCTGATAAATAAATACCATAATTGACTAAGTGTAAGTATATCATGATTTATAAAAATTACAAATAGAAATAAAACGAAATGATGGCGAACATTTATCGAGACTTATAATTGAAAGTGTAGGTACATAGAATTTAAATAAAAATAAAATGTTATTGTTTAAAGATTTACAAATTTTAATTTTACTTTTATCAGATTATATTATAATTTTTAACCTCCATTGCTCTTAGTCCCTCAGACCCTCACCTACAACCGCCAAACAATGCTGGAATAAAAAAAAAGCACACATACACAAAATATAAGTATTATAATATTATCTGGTGTCGTTGTCTATATTATTTTCATCAGACAATCGCATTCATTCGTAAATAATAAAAAAAAAATCAAAAAAAAAAGAAGATAATTTTCAAACGACAATAGAGCGTATAACTGAAAATGACAATGGCAATGCGTTTTACGTGACATATCGGAGTTCACGCATCGCACCCGGGTCCATTCATTTCATTCAGTTCTTCGTATATACAGACAACGTGTTAGTATTATACATCGCCATATAAAAAATAACAAATAAATATTAAACATGTAAGTTCTGAAAAAAATAAAACGAAAAAAAAAAATCAAAAAAATGAATGCTCCAAAGTCGGTGACATTAATATTTTATAGACATTGTTGCAGCTACGGTATATTTTAAAAGCAAATTATTTAATGTAAACTGAAAATTCCAGGGAGCGTTAGACAAAACAATTTTAATACGCGAAAAGATGACCAAATAAGCGGAACATTTTCTTATTTGATATACAGCCTAGAAGAGTATTTATTTTTCGTGCGCTTATAGTAATGAATGGTTCTTAGTTCTAGCATAATTTTAACAAATATATTAAAATTTACACCAACCCAACATATTATAAATTGAGGTAAAATGTTTTGCTTACTTTCCAATATTAAATGTTTCATAAAAGAATGAAAATAATAAAAATAAACAGAAAAATAAGAAAAATGAACAGAAAATTATATAAATCTTATAAATCCCGGGATGCACTAAATGCGATGTAAAAAATCTCTTTTATTTTATTTTTATAATAATAAAATTTGTGAGTCAGGCATGAAATGTTCGTCACGGTGTAGATTTTTAAAAACATCGTCCCGTCATATACAATAATAAACAATCACTTTTGAAGAGATTTTTATCATATTTTTCTTTTCTTATTTTTTTTTTGTTTTTTTGTTTTTTTTTTTCTTTTAAATAATATTATATGAGTTCGCGTTTTGTTGTTTGTCACAAAAATAGAATAAAAAATATTGTGAATGGAGAATTGGAGACCTAAAAAATAAAAATGCAGAGTGCTTGGTTTAGATAGAATTGAAAATATAGACGGTTATTGTAGTTTAAATTGGGTGGGGCTATTGTCAAATATATTTTAATAGAAACGAAGCTAATGAATTAAGAATATTTAAGTAGACTTCTACAAAAAAAAAAGGAGAAAAAAAGAAGAAGAAGATATATATGACGAAAAATATAAATATTTGTGTTAACTAACCCAAGGAGCACAGTGGTGCCACATATGACCAATTCGTGACTAATTCATGATCAAATGGTCGAATGTGGCGCCATAATGACGACAGAGTGACCAATTCGTGACCAAGTGATGTCAAAATGACGTCACCGTGTCGTCATCGTGACCTTTGGTCATTTTGTGTTCCTTGGGAAATCTAAAACAAATCAAACTAATTTTATAAAAGTAATATGCGCATGCGCAATATATTTTGTTTTATTTAATGTATTTAATTTTATCAATACGTACACACACTTATGTCTCTCCCAACATACGTGTACGAGACTTGCAATCGTCATCAATATTCATCAATATGCGTAATAAAAATAAAACGGACAATTTTCGTATCCAGCCAACATAGAACAGCAGCACTTAACACATCTAACAATACGTAATATAAAAAAAAAAAAAAAATTGGATACATTTTCTTGATTTTGTTTTCTAAAAATATTACTGTAGCAATTACAAGAACGTACGTAGTAACACATTCGAGCTTCTGACCAAGAAAGATATTATTCACTTAACCGGAATAGGGAACTACAGAATATATTCGAGAGTCTGAGAGGTTCTTTGTAAATCTTTGTATAATAGAAAGTAGTTTAAGCCGACTTTTGGTGAAAGTGTGTCCTTATCCTTAATTCACTTTCTCTGGAATTGGTAAAAATTAATTCTTGAAAAAATCATTTGAACAAAACATTTATCATTCATTAAAATAGAACTATACAAATAAACCTTTTCCAATTTTGCAAATCTCTTGATAAACCGGTCCGGGTTTTTCAATAGGTTATTTCATTTATATCTTAGTATGGCAATGTGAAATTATCTTACGAAGCAATTTCTCTATTATTCATATACCACCGAGTTACGAGCTCCCAGAAAACTGTGTTCGTAATTTTAAAAAACAAAAATGCATATATTCATTTGTAATTAAACAGTAACCTATACTGTTAAACAAAAAAAAAAAGCAAATCAAAAATAAAATAAAATGCAATTAGCAATAAGCTCTCTAAAATACGTATATCAAATAAATACTGATATGTACCTACTTACCTACTTAATTATCAGAAGTAATACCAAAAAATAGGTAATTTGTTTACGTTACTAATATATTATGTTAGACAATCTGACTACCAAATAATATCAATATACTTAAAAGCCATAATATGCAAATGGCCAGTTTCTCGAAAATTGTGTACTATATACAAATAAATTGAACAATTCCCTCTCGTGTATTCCATATTTGTATATACCAAGTATGTTGATTGTTTAATAGCTATATATATATATTCCAGTGTATCTACAATTTACATAATTAGTTCTATAAATAGATTCAACATTAGGTATGTTATACGTACAAAATTTAATATAATTATAATAATAATAATAACAAATATACTTTACAATAAATGAGGTATCTCTATCCAAGTAATATATATATATACTAGTATATATATTATATCTATAAATTTTAGTTACCTGTGTCCGTGGATTACTTGAGCAGATATAACTTCTATTATTATTACTATAACTATTATTATTATTATTATTATTATTACTATTAATATTATTATTATTATTATTTTTATTATTATTATTATTATTATTATTATTATTTTTCTGTTTATAATTCGTAAAAATTTCAAACAAAACCGAATTTCATCAATTTCTAAAGAAATATTAAACCATATGTACAACTTTGTTGCTTTTCATATCTTTGACTCGCATTATCATCATATGGACCATTCTCATATATAGAATGTTAAAAGTAAATAATAGTTATTATTAGGTATGTCGTTTGGTTAATGTACATTTATTTATTTACAAAATTTTGACAGTCAACAGTAAGTTGAGTTTTTTACACAGAAGTGAGGACAATATTTCTTCTTTTTCGTTCTTTTTTTTTTATGGTATCTACAAAGTGTGAAAATTTACAGTATACGAAAATGGTATAAATAAACAAATACGTTTTTTATTTTCTTGTCTTTTTTTTATTCAAAATTTAATATTGGGTATTTTGATTTCAGTTTGTTAAACGTTAAATGTTATTATAAAGAAGGAGCTTGCAAGTCTATAACTATACACTTCATTAGTATATTTAAATTTCAATAAAATCGCAAAATAGTTATTAATAATACTTGAAAGGGACTGAGGTTTCCACTTTATTATTATTTTTAGTTTTAGTTGGATTTGGAGGGTTTCAACCAAGATACACAAACACTCATTGAGAAAAAAAAAAAAGAAGTAAAACTGGACCATTTGAACATTGAAAACCAATTAACTTGAAGAAAAATCGTTCGAATTCATTAAAAAATTTCCGCACGGTTTGCATATTTTAGTGAGCGAGGATGACACGAAAGATTAAAAATAAATCTAAATACACTGCAGCGAGAGAATGAATACGAAGATTACAGTTCGAGTGATTTGATATGAAATGTTTTCGATTTGTACGCAATACAGTAACAACTTTCGGATTTCTATACAGATTCAACCTATCATTTATCACATTCAAAAGAAAGGAATCTATTTATAAATTTTGATGTTATAAAAAATGAGCTATTTTTCCTTTATTTTTCAGAAAAGTAAGATCTGTTTTGTTCTTTTATTCCAAAAGAAAAGGATTTCACTTTCACAAATTCGCTCTATTCAATTTCCCCCTATGTAAGTATTCTTTTTACGGAGAAACTCAATTTTAATTCCAAATTGCAATTAAGTGAAATAAAATGGCAAACAGAGATAATATAATTATTTCTTTGCTATTTTCAGTTAATTAAATTTACCATTGCTGAATTATAGAAAACATCACTGATTTTCAACTAACAATAAAACAATATTTTAAGACATACCATTCGTAGAACGCAAAAAAATTAATGTTTTATTTATGTATTATTTTTTTTTAATGCTCTATGCTAGATCTTTGCAATATATATTTAAATGTTAATTGAGATCAAATGATCATGTAAATTGATTGATATAATCAATTATAAACATATTTAAGTTTATTTATGTGTGTTTCGTTTCAATATATACTACATATAAAATATGTTACGAATAATTTGATGGCACTTATACTAAGTTCGGTAAGTTTAGTTTGCTGGGTAAAAATATTTAACGCAAACTCTACTTTGCAAATATTATACTACAGTTTATAAATCCATTTTACTGCAATGCAAACAAGTCAAGAGCAAGAGTAAATATATTTATCTTTTACCGATGTAGTGAATTGAATGCAAATTCACGAAAAACTGAATTAAGATTGATCAAAATTTTTATTGTTCAAATCAAATTTATCAGATGCTATGAGAAACCCCTCTCCCCTGTTCTCTCCAACCATACTTTTTGAATGATATTAGGCTGTCGATATACGCCTTTGATTGATTTTGATGGATCGAATTATTACATATTTGGTTATATATAAATGTTGCTTTCATCATAATATTCAACAGTTTATTGGTATTGAAATGAAATTTATACATTTCGTTTACATCACACTTCCAGCCATTCGAACAATAATTTTTGGTCTTTTATCAAATTTACGGTAAAAAATTGAATGCAATTTATTAAGTTCAAACCGAAAGGTATTACAAAATGCTAATACAATAATCTATGCTGATGATACCCATTTAACGGCTCAATGAAGTGGTTCTTTAAAACCTATTTTTCGTTTCGTATTAAATTTACTAACGAAGCAGACTATGTTCTCATGCTGAAATAATTGCAATTGAATAGTATTTTTACAACTTTAGTATTATTTTTTGGAACTATACATAATTTTTGATAATATCAAAATGCCATTGGCCACAAATATAAGTCCGTGTGTAAGGTTATATGAAACAATAGTATTACAGTAGACCCTCATTAACGTGAACAGTGAAACATTATATCATTTCGAATTATCTAAAGTTCAAGTTTTAGTGATTACAGAAAAAAAAAAAATTTATAATGTAGGTATTTTTATATTTAAAAAAAAAATATATATAATATTATATACTCGTAACATAATATGCACAGGGAAAACTAGAGTGGTTAAATCAACCACACCTTAGCGCCTACCCTCGAATGTAGTACTATTAAATCATCCACGGGGGTTATTTTAACTATAATGATAGGTAAATTATTAGGTAAATTTTACTAATCATATGAGCGGTTAATTTTATTATTCAGTTCTCTCAGTAGTTTATACAACGAAAATTATATTTAAAAGTGAAGAAATTGTTGAATGTTAAATTTTCATAAAATCATATATTCTGCATAAATAAAAAAAATACTCTTTGGGTTTGCTTAAATTTGATATTAGAATAGAACATTACCGCGA
This sequence comes from Catotricha subobsoleta, assembly GCA_011634745.2. Lineage (NCBI taxonomy): Eukaryota > Metazoa > Arthropoda > Insecta > Diptera > Cecidomyiidae > Catotricha > Catotricha subobsoleta. The sequence continues at coordinate 13,563 of JAABKK020035611.1, forward strand.
AGTTATCGCTGCATAAAAATTTCTTGGTTACTACGATTATTTCCGTAGTCCACTGCAATGCAATATTAAACGCGCAAAGGGCCTCAAAATGTTTAATGCTAGAGTACTGTTCTTACTAAACTTTAGCTATATTCTATTTCAATTTTTCAAAATGCGAGTTCCATACAGCTGTTATTTTTTTATCATCGTTATAAGATGGTAAGGTAGGCATAACTTCGATTCTTCTTCTACACCAGTTCGTTTATATTAATTTGAAAATTTTAAAGTGAACCAAACTAAATTTGAGAACAGTCCTAGAATAAATTGATTAATAACAGTATGAGCTTGAATTAAAAACACACATTTCGAAATTTTGTTGGAATTTTTATATAATAATAAGATGTTGTACATGTAAAAAAGACATACGAAATATTCAAAATCTACGTATTATTCTGCATATTTCGGGGGCTTAAAATAGCCAGAAAAATAATTAATTATTTTAAATTAATTCGAGAAATTTTGAATCAAAAATACTAGGACGACGATAAATCATCCATAAATTCGGATATTTTTCCCATAAATCGGATATTCTTCCCATAAATCGAATATTTTTCCCATAAATTCATATATTGCTTATAAAATATCTTTGACTTAGCCATATCACATTGCACATTTATTTTCATTTTTCTCAAGATAAATTGATTTTTGTTTCATTTTCCCATAAGAGAAAAGAGAAGAACTACATACAAAAAAATTGAAGATAATGTGCGATAATCAACAAGATATCTTGTTGACCTGCAATAACAATATGCGTTTTCGATTGCACATAA
>JAABKK020035633.1:2750-14367 GCA_011634745.2 Catotricha subobsoleta
CACTGCGATGACAACGATATACAAAATTTTAAACACAACTTGTTTTTTTCAATATTTACAATAAAATAAATGGACCTATGAATGAATTTACGATAAAAACAAAACAAAAAACAAAACTTGTTGCCGAACCAATGCGTCACACTTGTCGTACCTATATTTACTTGTCGTCATGAAGTTATAAATAAACCATATTGCGATCATTGTTCTCATTTCATGTAAGTTATGTGTCTGTTGCAGTTACTTGCAAAAAAACTAAATTAAAAGTTTTGCTAAAAACATTTTAATTGAATTTTATGTAAAACAATCATTTTTTTTTAATTAATATTTTTTTGTATGCATTGCAAAGACATTGCAAATTTTAAGAACCATTATCTTCAAAACTAAATTGGTAAACAGACATTTATTTAAATACATTCCATATGAAAGCATGTAAACTTATTTTAAATTGGGAATACATTGTGTGCAGAGATGTATTTACAGAACTACTAGTTTTTCAGAGTTTCTACACACTATTTGAAAAGTTTTCGGGAAAAGTCTTTAGGAGAAATTAATTTTAAAAGTCTTATCTTCTTCTTTTTATTATTTTGCAAGATTTAAATGTCTTTACAAAGTTTTAAAAACTGTTTCAAAAATCTTTGAAAAGTCTTTGAAATATCCTTCAACATTTTTATGGAAACTCTGTTTTTAATACATTTTTTTTTTAAGATAATTATTTTGTATTTGTATTTAAAATATGTACATTTTGGGGGGGGTAAATTTGTGTAAAAAAGAAATTTCGAAAAATTCAAATAAGTGCTAAAAAAAAAAGTCTTCTCTTTCAAAAATCAAACTGAGAACTTAAAAAAAAAAAAAGGGTTTGTTGCAAAATCGATTCCAAAAAAAAATTCTCGACAAATCTCAGGGGGGGTAATACTTCTCCCCCCCACCCCGGCGCACGTCTGCGTGCATGTAACTTTTAGTCTTAAACATATGTTTGCGCGGCTATTCAGGCATGTCTAATTAAAAAAGAATATTATTAAACGCGGTAATTATATTGTAAAATATTTTTAACTGAGTACGTCTCTATTCCTTATTAAAATGGTCTTTATTAGTGTTCGAGATTTTCCAGAATGGTTTCGTGGAAAAGTTTTCGGAAAATTTTTCAAATAGAAAGATTTCCGGAAACTCCTCCAAGACAAAAAGAATTGAAATATCACATGAAAATAATTAACTAAACACTTATTTTGTTGAAATAATAAGATGTAGATATAAAAAATGTATTATTCTGAAATCAGTATCTGAATCTCAATCGTATTCGCTATTTTCGTCCTCTTTCTTGTCTGGACTCTTCATCGCTCTTCATCTCTTGCCTTTTTTCATCGGAACTATTGGAATCGTTTTGGCGACTATCGGATTTCTTCTTGTTGTCCTTCCTAATTATTCGTAGTGGCTTTACCACTGAATTTGTTTTAATAAAAGTTTTCGCTTCTGTTCTTTTGTTTGCGAGTCGTTTGCAGCGTTTTGCCTGATACCATCCGTAAGAACTGAACGATCTCTCTACGGCAGCGCTGGTTGAGGATACGGATGCGAATGCCTCCAATTTTTCAATCTTTACAAAATTAGCAATTTCAATAGAACAGAAGGTTGATATAATTTAAGTTAGGCATTTATTTAAAGAACGAAAAAATACAAAATAGACCTTCCATTTTAAAATTAGGCAAAATTATTATCACTTCAAATAGATTTCAAGACGTTCATACTTTAAATTGCTTTTTGATGTGATATTCAAAAAATTGATAATAAATTCGTTTTAACTTAAAATGTTAAGATACCTTTCGTTCTTCTGCTTACTTTTACTTTCAATTAAAATACAAAAATGGCCATAAAAGTATAATATTGTCACGTGAATAGTGTTGGTCATCTCTGCCATGAATTATGGCTTACAAAAGTTACAATGCCCTCATAAGAAAGCATTCGCTAGAACAACTCAACTAGTAGGATTGATACGTACAGAGATTAGAGATATTACATATAACCAAATTTGAGGAAGTCCTCTTAAAACGTAAGATAATAAGCGAATGGTTCCTAATTAGTAAAACTATATCTACACTGACTCCAAGCCTCTCCGATTATACTTTTCGATAATTTCCCCGCTAGGGCTAAACGGAGAATGTTATAGATAATTTACCAAAGACTTACCCCCACTTATTTTTGAAGACGAACATATCTCTCTCTAATGTACCCAGGAAAAGGTTTAGTGTATTTTTTTGGACTGTTTTTGTATTCTGATGTTTTGTGATAGGAAAAGTAGATGTCGATAGTGATAGTATCGAAAACGTTATATAGTTATCGTTATCGAAGTATCTAAATTGATAATTAATAGAGCTAATCTATTTTAATGTTTAAGCTGAGAAAATGTATAAGAAGAAACGCAAAATTTTACATTTTCTTTTCATACAAATATTTTGTCGTATGAATACCCTACCTCTAAAATACCTCTATTTGTAGAGATGGAAATAGAGGCATTCGATGAGTGTGAAAGAGATATACGATATTGGAAATGGCAAAGGAAAATCACCTTTTACGCGTCGCTTTAGTCGAATGTTCAATCGGAGATGCGAATTTTTTCCTCATATGACACCAAACGTTCAACTTAAGATGCCAAAAGCGCTGTAACAATACATGATTTTTAGTTGCTGTGAATTCAAACTAATTAAATTATCGAAAAAAGTATTAACAAATGGTATTGACGAAAGTTTGGAAAAAGTTATCGAAAAGTATCGTCAATAGTATCGAAAGATACCTGTATTAATAACTATCGATATTGACTATTGTATTGGCGATATTAAAAAGAAAGATCGAACGCAACACTTCTTATGAGAGCAGCTTGTGGATACTGTTATCTAGCTTGTACATGTTGAAGTTAATGTTCCCTATACATAAGACTTAAAATATTTAGGCCCAGGGCTCCAGGGACTAAGGAAAAGATTGTCATTAAAAGAGCCTTAAACAAAATTACTATTTTTATATTTCCACTAAAAAGCATAATAACAATCAAATAAATAAATAAAAGGGATGCCTCCATAATTGTGGCACACGCGATGTAAATAGTGCATTACTATGCACAAGGTTAACAGATGTTGAAAAAAGAAACCGTTTTTATAAATGCAGATATCCAGATTTTCTAATTTTGAGGATTTTTAACGAATAATATTAGAGGTTTCATGGATAATGGATATATTTATTAAATACATTTTGAGGCTTTAAAAGATTTACAAATTGAAAATTTATGATTTTGTGATTAGCATATATCTCTAATTAAACTATACACAATTAATATACTTAGAGAGAAATTTTCCACCGACCTAATTTTACCATCCATATTTTATTAAATATATATTAAGCAACAATGCATAATTAGCTATAATAAATAATTATAATTTTTAATTTGATATTTGTCCTTCACGCTTCATTTATTTATTTATGTCATCGCATATATTCGTACAAAATTCATGATAACTAATGACAATACCTTTTCAAATTATTTTCCAAACTGAATTTGGAAAAGTGATAAAAATGACGTAATTACAAATATAATTACAAATAAATAAATGTGACGACAAAAAATAAATAAATATGCACAGACACCACACTAATACACAAGAAAATTAAATAAAAACATATCTACGGATATAATTATTGAAATACATATTTAACCACTAGCCAAAATTAAACATTATCACATGCGAACGGCGGGCGGCCAGAGTGTACCTACATTATAAATGTTGATGTTGTTTATACTTATACTCTATATACTTATTTCCATTATATTATCTACAATTCTTCAATAAAAATGAAAAAAAAAAAATTGGCCAACATCTGATTGATCCATATTATAAAATATGTGACTTTTATACTGTCTCACAAATGTACCGACTGTTGAAAATAGACAAAAATAAAATCTGAAACCGTACGTAATAATAATCATTTCATATCGTAGGTTTGAATGAAAATACTAAAAACAAAAAAAAAAATAGAAAGAAAGAGGAACAATACTTGAAAACTGTTCGGTGTAATTTTAATTTAAAATAATTGAAAACAATTTAGAAATTAATTTTTATTATTAGGTCGCGTTAATAAATATGAAATTAGCAAAGTGTTCTATAAAAAGTATTGTTTTGGTTTTTGGTTTTTTTTTTTTTTAAACAAGTGGACATTATTACTTATTATTATTGAAATTTTGGTTGAAAGAGACTGACCGATATATAACTACGAACTTCTTATATATATATTCTACATTAATTTTTCGAAAAAAACAATATGCCTCAATATGATGAATCATTTTTAACTGATTGTGCAATAATCGAAAAGAAAAATTCACATTCGTATAAATTCAATAATCATAAAAATGGTAAACGAAAATTGTTCTCAATACAGCGGCCACATGTAATACTTTATAGATCGGTATTTTCATTAATTGATAATATTAAATGTAAGTTTTTTTTATGAAGATTAATATAAAAAATTATGCGAATGGTATAAAGTTATACATATGTAGTTACATACATTTTTTAGTGTTGGCTTTTTGTTGCTTCCAATTAATTAATTAATTAATTATTAATAAAATAGTTATTATGTATTTTGGTATTTGATATCTGGAAATTTTATGAAGTTTTGTTACTCTTATTCTACATGGAAAATTGTTGAAAATTCTGGTTAGTCAATTCTAATTATAATTATGCACAAGTATTTAAGCACGTGATTAAATAGTGAAATTAAATACTATTTTTCAATAGGCATACTTATCCGAAATTTATTTAACTCGATGGTGCACATTTAATTGAGTACTTATACATATACTCTGACATTTGTGTAATGCAAAAATTGAAAATGCGTACATTTCGAATTTGTATCCAATGAAACTTCCTCATATATGGACAAATAAATGCACAGATTTCGCCATCCATAACCCTAGGTTTCGATGTAGTAAGAAAAAGTACAGACGAAAGAATTATTTCTTTGTTTGTGTTTAGAATTATTTGTATTCATGATATAAACACATTTATACGAATTTCAGTAATACAAGCATACGAAAAATTCTTTCGTCCGTACCTTTTCATACTTTTACCAGTTTTTTCTTACTTAAATTGCAGTCTCCTCTATTTATTATTGAAACTATTTCTGTGAATGCTTTAAAATTAGAATGTTCTATCATTGATATTTTACTTAACACTAATTTAATTGTTATAATCATCAATTTCGTACAGATGCAGATAATAGTTCATCACCACAAAGTGGCAGTGGAACAATTGGAATTGCCCATCATAAAAATAGTTTGCGAGGTACGAAATTGGCTCGAAGAGCTCGCTCCTTCAAAGATGATTTCTTGGAAAAAATCTCACAAATTAGAACACCAACAAATACATTGGGAAGGTTTGTAAATAAGAAAAGAAAATGATGGTTTTTCTATTTTGTTTATTATGTTATTAATGTTCATGCACGTACAGCGTAATAAAAATTATATATTTTTTTCTTTCTATAATAATCAAATAGATCACATTCACCAAATAGTCCACGTAATAAAATAGTTAAAGGTAGTGGTAGCATTTGTTCATCAGATGATTCAACAAAACCAACACATGATTTAAATTATCATGTGCGACAAGTGAAAAATGCATTACAACATTTTAAAGATGTTATTTCCAAAAATAAATTGGAAATGTTACCCGGAAATGGTACGGTGGTACTTGAATCAATTGCTAATGTGCATACAGCACTTCAATCGTATACATTAAATGAAAATAGTAGTGCACTTATATCGGCCACAACACAAGTTTATTTATCACTTGGTAAATTGATAAAACTTTGTGATGAAGTTTTACTCAGTGAAGGCGATACAAATTGTGCATCATTGAGCAAAGAAAATGTTACGGAAGTAGTTGAGCTTGTTGATAATGCTGTACAAGTATGTTATAAATATTTATTTTTTTTAGAATGTGTTTATTGCATTTAGTTTTTAAAGTGACAATAATAATATAATGTGTGTGTGTGTGGTTTTTTTTGCTCTTTATTTACAGAATTTGGTGAAATTGGCTAATGAGAAAATATCTGAACGTGATAATAGTTCACCAGCATCATATTCAGTAAATAGTAATTCATCATCGTGTAATACATTGCAGCGTCCATCAATTGAAATTGCTGGACAGCGTACATCATTACCAGATATCCCATTAACACCACGTGAACGTGATATCTTGGAACAATCACAAACAAAACCAATGCGTACATCACACAGTACTGAAAGCATTTTACGTGACTCTAGTCCACCACCAAAACCACCTCTTCCTAATAGGTTTGTTACTCTTATTCAATTATCGAACACAAAAAAAACTATTCTTGAATAACAATAATATCTAAAAAAAAAACAGAATTAGTAATCCTCCTCCATTACCGCCAAAACGAAAAAGCCAACAGAAGAATATTAATATTTGTGTTGGTGGATATCAACAATCGGATAATGATTGCAGTGGAATTGATTCATCATTATTAGGCTGTGGTTTAGATAGAATGTCATTACGATCAAAATCACCAGATGATAATTCTAGTTTACTTAGTGCTAGCTCATTGGATTCAGCTTTAAATCATTCACGTGAAGAAGATGAATTAAAAGCACTAACCGCTGATCCATATTTTGATGAACAAACATTAAAAGAAGATATTGATAAGTTTTATGCCCAAAGTAAGTATCACTATCGAACAAATAATGATTATATTTCGAAAACATTTAATCGCAATAGTGATACAGTGAAGTGTCTCTAAGGAAACAACCTGAAATGTGTACTTCACTTAAGGTCGTTAATTCTGTGTAGAAGATAATCATCAGCTCGCCCAACTCAATACTTTAAGAAGTTGAAATTTGAGAAATATTCAATTCAAACTAAAATTTTCCAGCTTTAGAGACGGTTTAAAATTGAAAATGAAACGTAAATTCAACGAAAGTTTAATCGAATTGAAGCACATTCCTCAAGATTCTCTGATTTCACGAGTTGATGCTTACTACATTTTGAGAGATATTTCACTGTATTTGCTTACGATAGATTTTTCTATCAAGTGATATAAAAGTAAATTAAGTGAGGCTCTATACCTATAAAAATGCATGCGCAATATGCTTTTCAATATTAAAAGGAAACTGATATGCATAAAATTCATCAACATTATCCATTATTTCAAAATTATTTATATTATAGAAAAAGAGTGTGCAGCTAATCCTAAAGGGGATGTTACTGATTCAGCTGGTCCAATTGTTTCAATAGCAGAAGCAACCACCGATTTAAGAAATCCAAGGAACTCGAATGAATCGGGTTTGTTCGCCTTTTATTTTCTATTATTTGTTCTGATCATAAAATCTACAGTCATAGAATTATTGTAAATCATATAGTTGATTTTTCGTAATTATTCGCACTTTTCTGTATAAAATGCACACACAGTATTTGTATAATTTGAATTTAATCGTACAGCAAAATATTCTTTAAAATTTATGAAAGTGGATGGAATTTGGTTTTAATTTTAATACCAAATACTGATGTTCGTCACAAAAAAAAATAAAATAATATTTAGGATCGTAATGGATAATATTTATTAGTTGCTTAATAACATCATTGATCATCATTTCCATGCGAAGAATGTTTGTGACGTGCGATGATATTATTATTTTTATTTTTTTCACTTAAATATTGACTGCTTTTTAATACTGTTTATAGTTTTATTTTTATTTATTATTTCAAAATAATTTTTTTACTAATGGATCGTTCAAGTAAGACTTCAACGATAATAAGCTCGTTTTCGATGGGATTAATTGCATATCTCTGAATGATAAAATACTTTTGACTTGTCCTTCCCCCATTTAGGGAAGGTGATAGAAGATGAGGATGTAACTGGTCAAACATATCAGAAGTATAATTTATCCAGACTTCTTAATTGAACGATTCATTTTTTTTTTTGGCGGAACAACAAAGCTATCTACGTTTAGATTTTACTAATGTTTTGAAACATAGTTCTTAAACCGATACAGCTGTAAGTTCTTAATGTTCTAGACTATTCCATATCGATTTGTCAAGAGCATTAAGATCTTATAGCTATATATAGTGCGTGCAAGAGCTAAACACAAAATTGTGGGTAAAGATTAAATGTGACTTTACTTCTTTGTTCCAATGAAGCTCTTAAATTTACTAATGCCTAAGCATAACAATTACTAATGAAAATAATATAAAAGATATAATAATATTTTACTTTAATTAATCTAGAACTTATTTTTTTTAATTTAATTTCAATAAAGTAACATTATTTTAATCATTTTTAATCATATACCTACTTATTTTTTAGGTTTTGTATCGATGCATTCAATACGTGCGAGTATGCAAAGTGTTTCAACAAAACGTACATCAAATGAACAAAATATTCAACAACATCATCAATCAACGGTAGCCACGAACAAATCAATAAATCTATTAAATTTATCAACAACAACAAGTACTAGCACCACAACAACAACTTCATCAAATATACAACACCAACAGAAAGAAATACATCTGAAATCAATGTCTAGTTTTAGCGCTGATACATTTGCTAATATGATGGCCACATCCAAAACAAATGTTAAATCCAAAGATAATTTTTTAAATATGTGCAGCTACGAAACATTAAGTGGTGATAATCAAGATATACATGAAAACTCATCATCGGCAACATCTGTAACATCATCAACAAAAAATAGTATTGAAAAAATGTCGACAGCGGCAATAATTAATGATAATATATTTGTGTCAAGTGGTGATGATCAACCGCCTGCATTACCAATTAAAACACGTACACGAAGTACGAGACGTGAACGACATATTTCGCAATATGATAATGTTGAGGAAACTGATAACTTTTCTAAGTAATTATTGTTCCAATTTTCATAAATTGTTTTCTTTTTACATTTTTTATTTATTCAATTTGGAATTTTTTTTTTAGTTTCAATTTTTTAATTATTTTTCTGATAAAAATTATACAGTAAAACCTATCTAATTGAATCAATTCGATCAATGCATTCTCATTACGGTAAAAAAGAAACCAAACGGTGTACTGGCAAGCATTTTGCGCAAGCTTTAGCAGCTATAACTTTTGAGCAGTGTTAAATCAAAAAACCAAGAGCACTTTGTCCGAGCCCACATTCGAGACCTACCGATTGGATACAAAAAAAACGTTTAAATTTCGGAAATTAAATTAATTAATTAAAAATTATTTTTCGAAAATGGAAAATATATAATGTAACTTTAGCTTTTATATCGCTGGTTCCACGAGAAAATGACTCCAATTCCAAAATCCAAAACAAGAAAACTCTTAATTTTTTTTTTTATCTCTCTTATCAAATTTTCATACTTAAAAATCGCTCATATTAATATTATTTTAAAAAATATCTCTTATTAGGCTTTACACTGTGGAGAAAAAAACTCTTTTGAGAAAAAGAAATCTTGTTGTTAAGCGAGCGAATTATTACTGAATTTTGCACGAGGAGATTTTTTTTTTGTGAACATTTTGATAAGAGCGATTTTTAAATATGAAATTTGCATAAGAGCTCTTTGTTTTTGGATTTTTTTTTAATAAGAATCATTTTCTCGTGGAGCCAGCGATTTAATATTATATTTTCTCGAATATCTCCAAAATAATTGCTAGTACACTCTACTGATGAGTACAAATCTCTCTAGTTTTTAATTAGATCATGCCGGGTGCATTGATGGTCAACGAAACAATTTCAATTAGATAGGTCTGCAGTCATCATTATAGCATAATTTTGTTAAATTCACCTATTTTCTTATTATTATTTCTTATTTCGTATTTTATTTATGTTTTTTTTTTGTTGGTTTTGTTTTACCAAAAAATTTTCAGTTCACACATGTTGAGCATAAAAACTAATTTCAGTAATTTGCTGTACACCGATATGCATACAAAACATCAAAGTTTAATTGAACCAAGACGACCTAATCATTTTGGTGATAGCAACGAACAACCACCCCCATTACCGGTTAAGAAAAAGCATAGTAAGTAGTTTTGTTTAGATTTAAAAAAAAAAAAATCATAAGCAAAATAATTATATTTTCTGTTTTAAACAGAAACCGCGATTTTTTTATGGTATTTCAATTTTTATGAAATTTATGTTTTTTTTTTTACCTTGTTTTAAAAATTATTTAAAAACAATAATTAAAAATATCGTTATTACCACCCTTTTACCACCACCAATTCAGTGTGTAGTAATTTACTTATTTTTATAAGAAACGATTATTAGACGATCCTATATTTAAACATCATTTGAATGTTAATTAATTCTCTTAAATTAAATATCCAGAATGAAAAAAAAACCCCAAAAAAAACTAATTAATAATTGTTAAAATTGTCTATCTAAATATTGGTCTTAAATTTTTTCTGTTTAATGATTTCTATCATTTTATATGTTTTCATTATAAATTGAATCCATTTCAATTTATAGTTTCCAATAATTATTACATGATAAACCTTGTTTTTTTTTTTTGTTTTAAGTAAGTAACCCAATTTTAGTTGTGTTGCTAATTGTAGTTTTATATTATGTTACACTATAGTGTTTCAAAGTGTGGCCTATTCAGGTAAGTGAATATCGACATGCCAATAATATTGATTTTAATTAAACGCTATATGTATTCAGATCAGTATTATATCCGCATTTGTATTTGATTTTTTTTTTCTTTTCCTTTTATTCTTGGTTTGAAATTAGTTTTATTTAATTTTATTTTGTTACTTTCTATATATTTTGTATTGATGTCATTCAAATTATGAGTTGATTTGTATATTTATATATATATGCGTTCATTGCAGCAACAAAAAAAAAAAACCACAATTAAAAAAAAAAAAAAATTTAAATAAAAGTATAACCAACGATCATATTGAATAATGCCATTATTTTCTTGGTTAATGCGTTTGTTTTTTGATTTGGAATTATAAAAATTCAGCCTGCTACCTGCTATATGTTCTTCTTCATATTGATTTGTACAAATATATATTTATTGTTTCAAGCTTTGCTTTATTTGTTTCAAAATAATTTTTGTAGCATTTTTGGTTTTGTACAAAATTATTTTAGGAACGCGAATCAATACCATTTTTTTTTTGGTTTATTTCACAAGAAATTATTCACATACATTTATTTGTCTTAAAAAAATTTAATATATATATGAAATAAACTTTATATAGACTTTTAAGCTGTTTATTATGCATTTGTACAGCCGCACTGAATTTTATTTGGATATATATTCAAATTCACATTTACAGAGGTTCAGACATCTTTTCGTTTTGGTTTTCGTTTTCGTTTTCGCTTTTTTTAATTTCAAACATTGCTCATGTATTACATTTTTTCATTTTGAGACATTTAACTTTTCGTTGGTGTTCCAGCTTTAGAGCAAATGCGAATGATTGGAACAAAACAATCAACCCACCGCAGTGTTTACTTATCTTTTATCGTTTTTCTTATTTTTATTCTATTGACTACCCGACTAAGAAAAGTGGATTTTCGTCCATATATGCAGAAATAGTTTTGTGTCTCTTTGTTTTAATAAAATATTTCTATTTT
>JAABKK020035654.1:0-14364 GCA_011634745.2 Catotricha subobsoleta
TATCAATATACAGATAAAACCTTTTGCATCAAATTTATGTTTTAAGATGTCTTACTTTTGAACTGGCACGGCGATATAATATTTGTAGGATAAATGTTATTAATAAATAATTTAAAGCTAATAACATATATAACCTGCAAATATTATATGTTATTCAAAAAGTGATGACATATAGTGTATACCTTTATCTTCCACTGTAAAAATATTTATTTAAATTTTAATATTTAAAAGTCGACACTTTTATACTTTATAAATTTTATTAAATTAAATTATTGGTTTTAAATTGTTTCATACACAAAAATCACTTAACTAATTAAACTTAAATCTAATGTGAGGAAGGTTTTTATAGTGTTCAAATACTTCCCCTTAATCCCTCCATAGATTTTACAAATAGTATGTTTTTTATTAACAACCAATTAAAACATTCAAATCTATGTAAAAGAATTAAATCAAATTCAATAATGAATTTCTTATATACTTAAGAAATATCCTTTTTCATAACATATATAATATTAATTTTATTTATGTTAAACTATAAGAGAAAAATATTATCGACAAATGGATGCACATTTTGTTCATTTGCAATTTACAATGTTATTCTTATTTTAAGAATAAGAATAACAATCAATTTTAAAACAATGGTAATATATTTTCACAGAAATTCTGCGTCTTTTGGTATATTGACCTTCAAAATCCGTCCGGCCACACCTGAGTTCCAACTCAATATGTAAAAAAAGAAAATTGGGTCCCACAATCCAAAAACGAAACAGTTCAAAAAAAAATATTTTTTTGAAGAAAAAAAAATTCTGCGTCTTTTGGTATATTCACCATAAAAATCCGTTCACATGCATCGGAGAAAAACAAAAAACAAAAAAGTGGTCAAAAAAAAAAACACAAAAAATTTCTCAAACTAATACTTGATTTTTTACGAAATTTTCCAAATTTCTCAAAAATGAAGTAAAATTTATAAAATATGAAAAATGAATTATAATAACAAAATATGTACTTATAAATTCTCCAACACTACATTCCTTCCCCCTAAAATGAGAATTTTGATAAATGAAAATTAAAGATTTTCATTAGCAAGATTCTACTTTAACTTAAATATAATAATAAATTGAATTAAAGTGAATAGTAAAATAAAATTATAAGAATATAATTTATCAAAAAGTAGAATATTGTTAAAAATGTCATACTTAAATTTATATTTATTTTTTTTATTATATATTTATTGAATAATGAATTTTTACGTATTGATTTTGATCTTATAAAATAATTTATATTTAATTATTATAGTTATTATTATTTTTATTATTTTTCATTTTTTATTATTTTTTTTAAATCAAAGAATATAATACGTTCTTCTTTTTAACAGTTTTCTGATGAGTATATAGTTCCAGTCTGCTTCATTTATAATTCGTTTGATTTTTTTTTTATTTAATTATAATAATTAATATTACCATTATATAAATGTTGTGTGATTTTATTGATGTAATGTTATCATTGTAGATTATGTTGTTATCTTTTTGAGTTGGATATAAAGGTTGCTCTTTTTTTTCATTTAATATTAATATTTCCAAATTTGGTAAATGATGTAAATGTATTAATATTGGATTTAGATTTGCATTATTATTATAATCTATTGTTATTTTCTTTAATTTTATTAATTGTATAATATTATTATAACTTGTTCTTCTTTTAATAAAAATGAAATGTATCTCTTCCAAATTTAATAAATTATTTGGAAGAAAATCGAAGAATTGTTGTGTTATAATACGTTTAATTCCGTTATAATTATCATAAGAGTATTTGAATGTTTTCAAATTTACATTTTTTCTTAATACTTCGAAAAATAAATCACTATTAATATAGCAATTAATTAAAATTAGTTCATTTAAATTTAAATTAATTAATATTTTTAAATTTTCTTCAATAAATATAAATTTATAAATTGTTAAAGTTGAAATACCTTTTGTGCTTTTAATTATATCCATCAATCCTGTTCCAAATCGGTTAAATTCATTTCGAAAGAATAATCCCAAATTCTTTATATTTCGATTTCTCGGCAAACTTCTTAATGAAAAGTTTTCAAAGTTCCAAATATGTAGTGTTTTTAATGTTTTTGATCTTAATATTCTTTTAAAAACTATATTTGTTTTTCTTGAATATTTTTGTAATCTATTCTTAAATGTTCTAAGGCACTAAACTTATTCAAAAATCTTGATAACCAGGATACTGACAATTTATAGTAAAGTATATATATAGTATATATATATATATATATAGTATAGGAATTTCTAATAAATCCACTGAATCTTTACTTTGAAATTTTAGCTTTTTGTCAATAAAGAAAATTATATTCTTTAAATCTATCATCAATATAACACAAATTAAATAAATCTGGAAATGACATATATGTAAATATTTCCAGTAAGCAGTGTACATTTAATTTATTTACTGTATTCATTTTATTATTTTTTTTAACTTTATTTATTTGTTTTTTTTTTAGAATTAAAATTGTCTTCATTATTATTATTTAAACTTATTATGATTTTCACTAAATATTTTCTACTAATTTAATGTGATTTGAATAAGAATGTTAAGTATTTGAGTTTAGTTTAATAACTGTTTCTTATTATAAAATAAATTAATTTTTACTTGAAAATATTATCCCATCTATAATATTATGAAAACAAAAAGAATACTTATAACTATTATGTATCTAATGTCTAAAGAAAAGGATTTAGATCATAAAGATTAATATAAAGAAAAAAAAATTAACCTGCTAAAAATATAATCCCTTTTTTTTTAGAGAAATAACTTACAATATTTGTACCAATCTTCATTACTCATTTCTCTGTTTGTAATATTATTTTTAGCCAATTTATATATTGTTTATATTCTATCTTTTGTTTCTTAATTTTTTTTTGTGTTCTTCATGATATAACGAATAATGATTAAACAGTTCCGGATTATCAGATTGGGGGCCCTTTGGTTTTTATGAAAAATGGCTATTTGTATTAATGTGTATTTTATTTATTTCATTTTCTTGTACATACAAGGTGCAAATATATTATTTTTATAACAATAATTTTTTTTGTTAATTTTTTACTTGAAGATCTCAGTTTATTAATAATATTTTCTGTACAATTTGTGACGAGAGTAAATCTTACTCAGTATTAATTAATATTAGAGAATTAAGTAAATTCTGTTCTAGAGCATCCCGCAGGCGAGATTTAATTATTTTTAATTTGGAAAACCCCTGTTCACATGTAACTTGTGAACATGAAAGTATTAAAGCCGTATTGTAAGCGATAAATAAGTGAGAATATGCTGTATTGTGTAAATTTTATGTGCATAATACTTTAAGATCGCATAACATACAACATACTACTTTTGCATTGTAATAATAATAATAATAGAATTTATTCAAAATATAAAGTTTTAACAAAATTGTACAAATATGATTTTGAGTTTAACTCGTAAGTTTTTCAACAAATATTAATTTATATTCCTGGATTGATAATAATTATATTAATGATATATAAAGAAATATTATGAATGTTTCATGAAGGAAAATGAATTAGAAAAAACCTTCTTATTTCTAAAAACTTAATAATAAAATTTAGCTATATTAGCATGAAATTTCTTCTGTAATATTTATTCCGTTAATTGTGAAATATGTGTATATTCAGACACAGCACACAGCACACCGATTAAAATATCTCGTGGTTTTACACTTTTACTTGTATTTATTTTACATACTATAATTCAATTTCGATTTTATTAAATTTTAATAAATTTGAATCAACACATGAAATTATAATTGTAGTCTCTTAATTTTCACTGTCATAGTCTAAAAAATTATCATCGTCGCAGTTACCCTCACATTCAAATAAATCATCATCATCATAGCAGCTGGCTTGACTTATAAGCAAATTGAAGTTAAATTATATTCTGCTATGCAGAACACTTACCAATTAAATTGTTTATTGCTCTAACGAAATAGAAATTTTTGTTTGCAAGTTTTTTTGATTTTTTAATAGAAATACAGAGAATTCAGGAGAATCAGCACCACACACCTAGGTGCTAGGTATTCTCAGGTACATTTGAGATACTTATCTTATACCTTATCTGAGATACTTTTGAAATACTTTTTACTTTGAATTATACAATTATTTTTCATTCAATGAAATATCAAAAAAGGAACTTAAAAAGTATCTCAAAAGTATCTCAGATAAGGTATAAGATAAGTATCTTATCTTAAATTTTTATCATTATCTTATATCTTGAAGCATTTTCGGATATAGTTTTATCTTATCTGAGGTACTATCTCAGATACTTTTTTATCAAATCGGCAGTTCCGTCATACTATACCGTATGTTATATTTTAGTTGAAACTCTAACTGACTCTCATTGAAACAGCACTATAGAGCGCTGCACACGAATTTTCTTATTGAAAAGTAAAAATTTCATTATCTTTAAGCATACTAGACAAAAGTATGTTATATTCAGTAGTTTATGTTTCTTGATGCGTTACGTTACAAATGGGGGGAGGGGGGTTTGCGAATAAGTTACAAGAGCGTTACAAAAGGAGGGGTTGGGGTCCAAAAATCTCCGATTTTGCGTTACGTAATTTATGAACGTCCCCTTATACGCAAATAGACCCTAAGTATATATGCTTAATTACTTTATTTTTGTATAAAGGGCAAATAGTCCATACGACACTTCTATTCTGGGCCGACGAAATGTCGATTAGACAATAAATAATAAATATATCGATGGTTAAAGAGAAAAACACCCTATATACGTGCAAAATAATTTAACTGTAATATATCGTATCTGACCATATTTTTAAAATATTTATTTCTGAAATTTCTAACATTAACATTAATAAGCAGTAAACGTCTAATTATATACATTGTACATTGAATCTCCCATTATTTAATGATACCGTGAACTCTTGAATTTTAAAACCTTATAATTTATTGTCCGTTTCGATTTTTCAAATTAATATAAAATTATGCTTTCGCATTCAAAAAAAAAAAAAATCTATATAACAGAATATACATATAAGTTTTATTAAAACTGTTTTAATAAAAATGTCGATGAAATGAAAGTTTATTGTTTGTTTTTTTTTGTCATAAAATTTTATGTATCGCATAATCTTTTTTTGTGTACGGAAATTTTAGTTTAAGGGCGCAAATAATTTGATTATTAAATGAATTTTGCATAAATATGTTTAACACGTACGTTGAACACGTGTCATGTTTATATGAATTATGATTATGACATATGGATAAAACTACACATGAAATTTATGTAAAAAAAAAAAAAAAATTGTAAAAATTCATAAATTCATTAGTTATAAAAAATCTCGTATTAAATTCATTTTAATATTTAAATTGAACTAACTCAATTATTTAAGTTATTTAAAAAATGACTATAATTTAATTATATTTCATAATTTGTTGCAGTAAAATAAAATGTATTTTTTATAACTTTTATTATTATTATTGTTATTATTATTAAAATGGTTTGATAGAGAAAACTTATTTTTCATAGATTTTCGAGGTCTTAAAGGAGAAAAGGGTGATCGTGGCCTCAAAGGCGAAAGGTAAGCAACGAAAATTTCTATCCTTTTCTATCATAAAATTGCATTCATATTATAATTAATATTTATTAATTTAGTTTTCGAGGACCACCAGGACCACCAGGTTCTTCTTTTCAATTTAGTGGATCTGGTGATATTGTAAGTAAACTAATAAGTAATTCATACGCAATGCAAATAGATACATAATTTCGATGCATTGTTCTATATAATTAAACAATAAAATAGAGTGCATAACAAATATAACAATTAAAATGTAAATAAATCTAATGAATATTATTATATTTTACCTTTGCTTTGCTTAATATGCGGTTTGCAGAAAATACCATCAAAGGTTGGTACACATTCTGTATATATATGCAACATTAAACTAATAAATATGCTTTCCTTTCTCTTGCATAATATGTGAGTTGTTGGTTGTGCAGCATTATAATTTACTCAAATATTTCGCTTCATTATGACAAGGGACAAAGGAAGGGTATAAAGTTTAGTTAAATCGTTAAAATAATATGTTTATGACCAAACCAAATACCGACACAACATATTATTATAGCCATCATCACATTCACATAGATTATAGAAGGATTTTAGTGTTTCAACTAAACCATATTGAAAATATTGCCATAACTTAAGAGCCTCTGTATGACATTAAATACGATATACCGCTTTTACATTATATGTGGTTGTTAAGTATTTGGTTTAAAGTGTTCATTTCATATGCTTTAGTGATTTAATTATTTGGCAAATGTTATACTCTCAAAACAATTAAATTTTAACTAATCTAAATTAAAATTTCGGCTCAAATGTTGTAATAAATTGCTAATTATTTTTTGTATAAAAAAAAATAGACGAAGAAAATTCATATTCATATTTAATTTAAACCAAATCATTAAATGTATGTAAACAAATATTACGCGCGCTCATTGGCCTAAGACTTATGTGACGAAAATATAAAGCTATATAATTACCCCTTTAACAAGTAGGTACATATTATTATATGGAACGGTAGGTGTTAGTGTGACCAAGAAACAGTACATATTACACACCATTATTAATTCTATTAAATAAAATTTGTTTCTCAATTGCCATACCATTATCCATGTTTTCACAAGTCGAAAAATTGTATGCTATTAAAAATAATTAACATTAATTATTTTTTATAGAAAATTTATTTAATTTCAGTCACGAATAATTTGCTTTTTTTCTTTTTAAATCTATTCCACCTGCTCGCCACACTCATGTTTTACGGATCAAAATTATAAAAAGAGGCAATTTTACATAGAGCTTTAATTCGCATGATTACATCGAATTAATTATTATATGAAAAGAAAAAAAGAAAAAATAGAATGAATAATTTTTATGTATGATAAGTTACTGGTCGCGGTTGATTCTTGCAGTATAGTTACTTACCTATTAGATTATATTTATATATCCGTCGACTGGCGGATTGGAATGTTTTAAGGTGTCTTTCCTTTTCCTCTTGGTATCGGTATAAAATGACATTAAAACCATATGCGATAAATCATGTATTGTTCTTTCTCATAAATAATATAGCGTGTATAATATCAATAACTTATACTTCCTTCATACAATGTATAAGTTAAAACGATTTCAATATAAACCGAGGTGTACATAAATTTTAAACATGGTGGTTCATCTAACATGCGCATTTTTTTTTTAATTATTACTACAATGTTGCAATATTGTTAAGTGAGAAGTGTAAACATTTAAATGTTAAAGTGTTTAAATTGCCATTTGTTAACACTACGATGACCTCTTATCGTGTAATGATTTTCTAGAGAACATCACAGCAACGTTTTTTTTACACATTTCGTTCATTGCTTTGAATCAACTCCTTTGAAGTTTTATTTTAGGATAAACAATATATATTTTATATACGTTGTTTTTATTAAAAATCGTTTTGCTTGAGTACGTGGAAAAAACGTATGGAGCCCATCTATTTTTGAAAAGAATAAGTACAGCTCTCGCGTTCATAAAGCAGAATACTTTATGAATAACGTAAAATATGGTACAAAACAAAAACGTACTAAAATCTTTTAAAAAAAAAAAAAAAAATAAGTACCTACATTAGCTGAGCCACCCTGTACACATTAGAAATATACCTTAGATGTAATTTAATACGGTATATGGTACACTATATTTTATTACATGTGCGTTCTTAAACCATGTTACACTATGATTATGATATTGATTGGTTGTTGAACTATTTGGTAAAGTATTGAAAATAGAGTAAATGCGTTGTGTTCACTTAAGATTGTAATACAAATGCATTTATTATTAGAGAGTTTTTGAGTTAAGATTAAATACAACATTCATTATGAAAATATGTATTAATATAATTAATTGAATGTGTTTCTACTTTAAAATTTAGCCAAAGGAAGGATTCACGCTGAAAGAACAATCGGCTGAATGCTCATGTAATGGAACAACTATCTATAGATTGTTAAAACATGATGAGAAATTTATTGAATCAATACGAGGATTATCTGGTTTACAAGTAGATGGAAAAACTGGATCTCCTGGTCTTACGGTAAATTAAATTAATTGCAAAAATTAAACAATTTTTATTTATATGGTGGACTCTTACAAAATTACATTAAAATAAAAGTATTACAAAATCATATATTTCTCTTGTTAAATCTTAATTTCGAATCAAATATTAAATAGTTATTTTAAATTTTTATTATAAAACTACGTATAATTTTAAGGGGGCAACAGGAGTATCTGGAGAGCGTGGAGCAATTGGTCCAAAAGGAGATAAAGGAGAACGGTAAATATTTTTTTATTTTATTGCGGTAACATTTAAGATATCAATTCACTTTATTTATATTATTCCTTAAATAGAGGAGAAACTGGTGAAATTGGACCCGAAGGTTTGTATATTTATTTTTATTAAAATTGGTATAAAAAAAGCACGAGAAAATATTTTCACAGTTAATATAATATCTTCTATGAACTTAATAGGCATTCATTCCGAAATAATATACCACATGTTCATTTATTTAAACTTATATTTTTTTGTAGGCAAACCAGGATTACCTGGGGTCAATGGACAACCCGGACTTGATGGTACGAAATATTCTGTATAATTATTAATTATAATTTACATACAGAAATACGACAAATATTTAGCTTATCTGTAAATAAATATTTTTTTTAGGTACACCAGGATTGCCGGGTGCACCAGGAACTACATTTCTTCCCGAGAATTACGATGTAAGTGAAAATTACCTATTATTATTATTATATTATAATTATTTTTAAATTCAATTTATAAATAAATAACTGTATCTTTTTCGAAAAATTTAAAATCATTACTGAACACTTCAACTTTAGCTAAATATCGAATTATTTACCTTACATATGGATTGCTTACAATTAGTCTTTAACCAACCTAATTAATTATTAATTATAATCTATAAATTTTATAATTAATCTTAGGATTGTGTGAAATTTTATGCTATAAAAAATTAAACAAGAAACTTCATTTGGTTTATCTTAATTCATATTTTTAATTATATTTGGCATTCATTTTCAATAGTTCGAAAAACTTCCACATAAATTATTAACGCATACATTTTCTTCAACATCTATTATAAAAATATATAGGAAGCAATTTGCTTTATTATTATTATTATGTTGATAAATAAAACAAAGAAAAAAACTATTGAGTTTTTCTCTAAAAATTTTTGTTTTTTTGTTTTTTACAGTGAGTTAATTTTTAAAATGGAAAAATAAATATGAGATCTCGTTTTCGCAACAATTATTTTTTTTTTCTTTTTTAATATATTTATATAATTGGGGTTGGGTTTGGTTTTGGTAGCATTTTTATGTGTACAAAAATTAATTCTTAATTTATCTTACTTGTTAAACATCTTCACCTTTCCGATCATTTAAATATGTTTCATCTTTGCAAAATATATATTCTGACTTATTTTAAGTTTTAATTTAACAATGATCTTCATAAATGTTGCACAAAAACTTAAATATACTGAACATTAATAGTTGATCTACTGAACAGAAAATAATTAGCCTTGCAGTTTTCTTATGCTATATTGAAAATGAAAATGTAAATGAAACCTCTTTGATCACAACACAGTTTCTCATATATATTAACGAAATTGTAAACAGTTTAAAATAAAATAATGAAAATAATCAAGTATTTACTTCGAATGGCATTTCCTTTTCAAACTGTACTTCAGACGTGTCTACAAACATCTACATAATTAGCTTTGGAATAATATTAATTTTAGAAGATGAAAGCAGTCTCTTACATGAGCTTAATTGGCAACTAGACCTTCCAGTTATCTAAATTCGTGATAATATTCGTACAATTATATGCTGTTGAAAAAGACAATTGTTACTATTTAATGATATTTAAAGCAGGCGCGTAAATAGCATTTGTATTCAAAACATTTCTCTTAAATTTTAATTTTACTTATACAGTTTCGATGAAAATGAATTATTAGATATTTAAAAACACACAGTTACCCCTAGAAACTTTAAATAACATTTAGAATTTGTACAAATTTCGCTAAGAAGATGAGACGAAGCTAAAAATTTGAGTTGTATATTAATTTCTTATTTAAAAAAAAAAAACAACAACAAAATAAACCAAAAAATGAAGAAAGGCCAGATTTAATTAACAGAATATAAAATCGCATTTCATTTAAAAAAATACATATTTATATTAAATATTTCTCATTCATTTCAATTTCACGGATAATAAATCTTTGTAACGCTTGAGATTACCATTAAAAATTCAGTACAATAATTTTAGCTTGACCCGCAGTAAATTAACAAAAAGTTATTACAATGAAAAAAGATTTCCGATAATATTCATATTCATATCAATCACAGAAACAGAAAACTTATTATTATGATGAAATAAAAACATTTTAACCAACAACATCTGAATACAAATAAATTTGGGAGAATTTTTTTGCTGACGTTCAAATCAATTAATTTACCATTTTCACGTTTATTCTTTTCTAACAACTATATGTAGATATTAAAATAAAATATTAATAATTTAATTCATTTATAATATCGAAAATTCAAACAACAAATGGCTGATGTAGTAGATTCAGAGGTAGAAGCCGACCAATTTTTGTCAGTGGCGGCTGAATATAAAATAAGCCGGCTGTAGCCGGCTCAAGTCAGCTATAAAATAAGCTGTAGCTAAGTTAATTAAAAATTTAATAAATATTATTTATGGAAATAAAATATTTTTTATTTTATTTAACAGAATACTTCTTTACTTTGACTTAGAAGAAACTTAATTTTATTTTATAAAATATCTCGAATTTTTATGAAATTATCATGGATGAACATTGAACAATGTTTTTTTAGCTCTCCATGGTGATATACAACTGCGTTTTGCAGTAATTAAATTTCCAGCTGAGGAAAACGACCTTTCACTGTCAGCACTTGTCGCAGGTATAGCTAAATAAATTCTTGCAATAGACGAGGATATTCGCCTTCGTTTTTCTTCCACCAATCTGCTGGATTGTCAATTTCATTATCTACATTTAAGGCTACGTATTTAGTAATTTCATCTTCAAGACCTGAACTACTTCCTTTATTTGCATGTTTTTCGAGCAATTTTCTTTTTTTGCTTAAATGAAAACTTTCTTTTTGTCTTTTGGGTTCAAACTCCAAGCTTTGCTTTTTATGTTCAGGTGAATTAATTGATTGTAGATTAAACAATGTTAATTTTCTCATCCAGCAAGTTTTTGAGACTAAAGTTTTGCAAATATTCTGAAACTATACTAAGATCCTTAGTACTGGGATCAAAAAATGAAGATAGAACAACAGTTTCGCTTATAGATAGTCGTTTATTTTAATTGAACACTTATATTTTTAAACTGCATCACATAATTTCTCATTGTAATGAAATGTTAAAAAAACTTTTATTTTATTTTTTTAAATCAGCTAAAACCGGCTCGACATTTAGCCACCTTAAGCCGGACCAGCCGTCTAATTATCACGGCGGCTGCTGCTGAATAATTAGCCGAAAATAAGCCAACCGCCGGCTGCTTTAACCTCTGAGTATATTTCCTTCATTTCGTTTCTTTTTTTTTTATTCTATATTTTTTCTTCTTCTGTAGGTTAGCACTTTTGTAAGCGCCCATCGCTAGACGTACACCAAAAACCATTAGTAAATTAATTTATAATTAATTTCCTTTGCCTTCCTCAATTTATGCTTGGTTTGATTTGAACTTAATATTGTAGATAGTATAATAATTATTGTCTATATATTATTTGATGTTTAGATTTCATTTTTATTAATTAAAAGTAGAAATTTTATAAGCATATATACCACTCAAAAGGGCAAACGCCATAAATATATATTACGTTATACACACGTAACATTATATATATATAAGAATCAAACCAACCTGAATTCATTCAATTCTTTTTAAATGAATGTAAAAGTAATAACTATTCAAAAGGAAATGATTATAATATTCTGAATAATCATTCCGTCAGTTCATCTTTCTCTTTATAAGTAATTTCCCAGTGGTCATATTTGTACTTACGATATTGGTTTGGTGAAAACCTGTTGTTGCTATGGTTTCATTAACATTATTCGTAAGGATCAACCACAAAACAACGCGTCCAGGAAAATCGGTTTTATGGTTTATATCATTTATACCCTATATAGTTATATGTATCCAATATGTTTGAGGTCTAAATGTAATTGGTTATAATCGTAATCTCTTGGGTTATACATACGTACTTATTTCTCATACCCATATTTTATAATATTGATTATCAAATTTTCTATAAATTTATATATTTTGATAATTACACGTCTTATGGCAAAATATATTAAAGAACTCAGCAACTGTTTTCAACTGAATTATAAGTTTGACTGATGTCTCTAATAGTAACGGAAATGTCAAAGTGCCTATTGAAAATTTCATATAACATCGAGTATAACATATAGTATTTTCAAAATTTTAGAACATTTAATGCGAAAATGTAAAATTATATAATTATTATTTACCTTTGCCAAAAATTTAAATATTTTAAAATGCTTTCTATTAATAATTATATATTCTAATTTTCTACGTAAAATAGCTAATATTAATCGCATTAAGGGGTAATTAGGAAAATTAGGGACTGTTTATATAAATCTCTTAATAAAAAAGCAATAAACGATAAAAAAAAATACAAGTAAAGAAAGAAAGAAAGAAACGTTTTAAAAATTTCTGAATCAAATTATTAACTTGAAGGTAAATATATAATAAATTCTATTGGCATCTTGCGAATGATTATTATTTAACAGAGAAGCTATAAATACATAGACAACAATGATGATATTACTTAAGGCCGATTTATGTTTGTTAACATGTTCAATGAAATCATTGCGTTTCCGATAATTTGACAGATTCTTCATACAAAATACCGTGCCAATTAGTTCAAACTAAACGACAATGAATTTCTATTACTTGAAACGAATTTATATCGAATAAATTATAGCAATTGATTCAATGCGATGATTTAATTTTGTAGTTATTTAAATAAACGTCAGATTTATTTTATTTAATTTTATAATAAAATACTTGATTCTGTACTTCTTATTATATATTATATGTACTAAAAAGAATCAAAATGAAAATAACATAATTATGCTATAATTTTTAATTCAAAATAACAAATTTGAATTTGAGGAAATACATTAGAATTATATAACCTTCATGTCTGTATTTAATATCTATTAGGGTTGACACCGCATTGCTTTTGGCATGCGAAAGAAGGTTAATGGGATACGAACTTGCTTTTATCGAGAGTGAAAGGATATCCAATCTCTTGTCGCTTTCAATTAATATAAAATTTCTTCTATTTTTTTTTTTTATCACATATTTGATTTCATTGTGATTTTCATCTACTTTTATTTTACATTATTTCGAAAAATCCTTTTAAGAAATTAAACGAAAAGGTTGACCTTAATGACTGTCATCAGTATATAAATACACTTTCGACAGAAAGACAGTATAAATGCATTTCAAAAATGAAATGAATTAAAATAAAATAAAATTATTGAATTTACTTTAAATATTTTAAGTAATTAGTTACCTATATCCTGGGTTTATGTGAAAGTAAAATCTTTTTAATAACACCCAGAGCTATAATGTAATATTTTTACCTCTGGCATACCGGGCGCCGACATATATAAGTATTTAAAGAATATATACCTCTAATGTCCTACATTTACATCTATTATTAAAATACGTATTATTACATTTTTTTTTTTTTTTCATTCTACTTTACTATTGGAAATACAGATTTTTAGTCTTAAGGTTAAAAAGAAGCAGATGTTCTCAGAAATATATTTTTATTTTTTTTTCTTGTATATTTTTCCGAAAATATGCGAGAAAAAAATTCTTCAACCGTAAAAATAGTATATTCACCAATATATATATTTTTGTAAATATATATGAAGTGAAATGTATTATTATATTAAACCTACTTCACCTCTTCACAGTTTGTATTTACAAATGTAAAGGCAGAAGCAAAAAAAATAATATATAGATATATTAGGGTGGCCCTTAGCTGTATGGAGAAAATTTATTTAGGAAAAATCTTTGGGGGCACTCCCCGAAAAGTCGAGGTTTGGTCTAAAGATAATTTAAAAAAAAATATTTATTCAAATTTTTAATTTTTTCGCGTGCCGCTGACCTCCTTAATTTTTTTACCTTTATATGAAAACGCGAAAAATGAGA
>JAABKK020035665.1:0-14364 GCA_011634745.2 Catotricha subobsoleta
ATTACAATAATTGTATCTCACAAAAATCTTATGTTAAAACAAAAAATTAATGAATAAAGAATTGAATTGAAATTGAATCTACCACACCTTTTTGTTTATATTTATTTTAATCAAGACAACTAGAAGACGACACACTGATAACTAGAAATATAAAATATATTAAATAAACGCCATAATTTGGAAATAAACATGTATATATGACAAACTATTAACAGCAAATATTTCTAAATATTCTATCGAAACCAACTAACACGGCTATTCAGGCACATTTCCAAATAGTTTTACTTTTACTTTTACTTTTACTTTAACCCTTCGTAAAAGTTTTGAATTCAAAAATATTTTTTAAAAGTAAAATAATAAAAGATATTTACGCACCAACATTTTAGAAATAAACTTTTAATCAATAGTTAACAAAATATTATTAAACGCATTAATTATATTGCAAAATATTTTGTGTGAACCAAAAAATTCGTTGTAAATAAAACAATAAATAAATAAAGAGTTTGTAAATGAAAAGGCTTTTGATTTGAGGCCATTGCAGTTTCATCTTAAATAATGATAACCCAGCACCCAGTCAAAAAAATCTTACAAACAGACATATCTCGTTTATATACAAATAATTGTGCGGTCAACAGACATATATTAAAGTAAATTTCCAGAAAACGATATTAAGAAAACTGCGTGAATTATATATAATTAAACGATCCAATTAAGCCAAGGTGCCAAAAACTATAAAGATCCGTCAAATGTCACGTCTATAAGCTTATTAAAGTAGTCTAAGTAAAATTATTGAGAATATAATCCTTAATATATTAACTAATTTTGCAACACACAAATGGTATATTAAATAATGAAGAAATTAGTTTCAGAGTTGAAGACTCAATGATCCACTAATTAGAAAAATTAACAAAGCATTCAAAACAAAATAAAATATAAAGAAAGTCATCTAGCATGCTATGACCAGAAGGTTGATATAATTTAGTCAGGCGTTTATCACATGCACCGCTAAGCACGAAATCGTCAAATTAATTCAATTGAATTCGATCCAGTAGTTCCAATCTTAACGTTCAGCAAAGAACGAAAAAATACAAAATAAACCTTCAATTTTAATATTATTCAAAATTATTATCACTTCAAATAGATTTTGAAACATTCATACTTCACATTGCTTTTTTGATATGATGTTCAAAAAAAAAAAATTTGGTAAAAAATTCATTTTAACTTAAAATTTTAAGAGAAAAGGTCCTTTCGCTGTTCTGCTTATTTTGCTATTACTTTTAATATTTAAAATTAAAATGTGTCACATGTAAAGTAAAGTAAAATATTGTAGTGGTAAGACTTTCAGACCCTTTATTTCAATTTTTAATTTCTTATAGTTCTTCTGTTAAATTTGAAATATCAGATTTTCCCATTGGTACCACCATCAGGTTAATCGCATTATATGTATATAGAAATATTGTGCCATATGCTGAATGTGTACTGAAAGTTGGCATAAACATTTGAACTTGTAGACACATGCAATTTGCATTCCATTTGACAAATCGGACAATTAAATTAAAATAATATAAATATAAATATAACTGATTTTTCCAAATATCATAGACATAGAAAAGTACCATTAGTTCAATTTTCGTTTTATTTTTTTGTTTTTGCATTTGTTTTTACTTTTGTTTTTTGTTTTGTTGCTTTGAAACAAGACAAAACATTAATTTTAATGCCTAGCAAAACTAAAAATCACATAAATTTATACTTAAGTATTAAACGATTATCCTATAACCACTATATAATCCTAGATTTAATGTTGTTGTCGCATCATATTTTCCGCACTATCATAGAAAATCTCTTTAGAACAATATATTATATATATATGTATATTATTTTATATATATTATATATACATATATAATTATATATTCAATATACATATAAATATATATAGAAATTGCGATGAAAAGCTTATAAAACAATGTTCAGTCAACGGTTGATAAATATGCAGATATTGAAATATAGCATTAGATATATATGAAAAGAAGGACTCATTAATATAGATTATAGAAAATTAACGAAGTTTTATTATAAATTCATTGAACCATTAAACCTAAAATTTTAAACTTGTTTTAAAACATTTTATAACTCATACAAAACTTTTTATATACCTATACATATAATACACATCACATTTATGAAATATTTTCTATGCCTCTTCTAGATATACCTTATCCTATCGTATCGTATCGTATCACATCTATTTATATATCTGTCTATTTATATTATAAATATATTCATAAGCTTGGGTGTAATGTGTATTAAGTATATATAAATGTAAATGTAACAAAATTAAATAATATACACCACTGAGGTGTTAATATTACGATATCTGTGGTACAAACAATATTATAGAATATATAAGAATATAGAGCCACCATATCCAGAATGAATCCGTTCTTTTCTTAAGCCAAATACACTATCACTTCATAATTATTTTATACATTGGTTATGTTTAACATACATTACATACAGACATGATATTCACAGAGCCAACCCCATGCAAAATGGTACATAGAGAAATGCTCTAGTTCTACTGTTTTACACCTACATAATTATTTTATATAATATGTAGTAAAATTTTGTTGCTGCTAGCGAAAATTGTACATTACATTTTGTCTACAGAATATACTTACTTTGTGTGAAAAAAAAAGAACAGAAAGTAACAAAAAAAAAAAAAACGGATAAGAAAATTCAAAAAAAAAAACAAGAAAAAAAGAAGTAACCCACACAGAACAAAAATAAAGGCGCCATAAAAAGTAATTTATAAAAAAAAAAAAGAAATAATTATAATTAACAAACGATACGCTGAATGGCATCATTTAAAAAGTGCGTGGTCGTCAACACACCATCACTAAAATTTATTAAAAATCCGCTTTAAAATTTTGGTCTTCTAATTCTTTTTTTGTTTTATTTTTTGTTTTGTTTTGGTTTGATTGTTTTGGTGTGAATGATGTATTCGACAGGCTTTTGCTTTAGACATTTTGACGAATTTCGTTAATGTCCCAGAATTTGCTGGTGAAATTTTTTGGAAAATCAGTGTAATTATATTGATGTTTAAAAAAGAAAAAAAATTTAACAAATAACAACATGAAATATTCTTTGAATTTTCTGCGGTTAGTTGTTTGTGAAAACAATTTAATTATTTCAATTATTCTTCAACATTAACAGAATTTAATGAAAGAAAGTGTGCGAGTTATTATTCTTATTATTTTTCTATTTAAATGAAAATTAAATTGGGTTGAGTTATATATTTTCTGTATATAAAATACAATTTTTATAATCTTTGCATGCATTTGATTGAGATCATTTTGATGTAGAGAACATTAAATAAACACATTCTTTCTTTTTTAATTTTTTCGTTCTAATATAACTGATACATTTCCGATAATTTATTTGTTATAAAGTTTTAAGAATAGTGCATTTGAAAATTATTGGCATGCGATATACAATAAAAAATCAATCAACGTCTGCTATAAAAAAAAAAAAAAAGAACTAGGAAAATGCTTTATATTTTATCTTTTTCTTTGTACAAAATTAAAAATGTGTAGGTAAAGTTATTTTCAGTGTTAAACTTTTTAAAATCATCATTTTATTTTATTTTTCATAAATCGGTTTTGTTTGATGTGATGGCTTATTGAATATTGCTATTTAATTTTTTTTTTTTTTTAATTTACACAAACTTTTATTGAACATAATTTTATTTTTCTTCTTTTTTTTTTTACTTAAAGCAAAAATATGATATTCAATCAATTTCTATAATATTTCCATTCATTGCAATTATAAGTCCAATGGCGTGCATTACTTTCCCGATTATAAATAAAATATTTCCCGATTAAAAATAAAATACAAAGAGAAATAAAATATGATACCTCATAAACATCAAGCATTATATTATTATTCATCATCAAATGAGATATTTTTTTTTTTTTTTATTATTGAACGTATCTATTTTTACGTTCAAATAGAACGGCATAGCAAAAACAACACCAAATCCATTATTTTAATTAAGAGAATAATATTACGGGGCATTGCCCCCCATAAAATTCTGTAGGCATTTTAAGCTTACCTTTAATAAAAATATTTTCACCTTACACAAACGAAATTGAATTGTATAACGATAATGGTAATATAACAGCACAATAGTACGTATGGTACCGGTATATGTACATTGTACATAACACATATTAATTTAGACATGTGATTTTCACATTCATGTTCATATGTGTAAAGTATACTGTGTATCGTATACGATACAGTACCCAAGGACTTTATGTGTTTTAGAGTGCTAAAAGAATTGAAAGAAAATAGACATTAAAAAAAAAAAATGTACCTACAAGATTGAGCATACCACACATCATAATAGATATTATATTATCTCAACAACAACAACAATAACAACAACAAAACAAAGAACAAAAAAAACGAAAGAATGAAAAAAGCCATGAATCTCTTTTACACATGCGAATATTTTGATATAATAATTAGAGAATGAGGGTGGTTTTAAATAAAAAAAAAATTAAAGCAGCATAAAAAAATAATAATAATAAAATAATATAAATGAAGGACATTCCACATGCAAAGTTTTTCCATTTTTCTTTCATTTTTTTTTTTTTTTTGGTTTTTTATTCATTTGATTTGCGGTTTACGTGTATTTTAAAATTAACGAGAATTTTCTTTTTTTAGGCAGAGGTAATAGGTTAAAGCTACCGCACCTAGTTTCATATAAAAAAGAATAAATGAAAACAAAAAAGGAAGCAGAAAATATAAGCTTTTAGCTTGGGCTGGGATACATGGTATAAAATAAAAGCACACACATATTGGTCACATTGAATGAAGCTGTTAATTAAAAATATGAAAAAAGGAGAAAGAATAACAACATCATAATAAAATATCTGTCGCATATAACAGATAAAACTTAATACAACTCTCTCACAATGTAATAGAATTGTGTGCGTTTTCATGTGTGATGTGAATAAAAGGTTAAAATTTAATTTGACTAATGAATAATCGGGCGCCGCGTACCACAATAAAAACCATATTAAGAATCGCAAATGTATGTTGGCTATTATTTAAATAAAATATTTTTCATCAAAATGTTTTATTCTATTATTTATATTTTAATAATTTCATACATTATTATTATATTTTTCTGTTGTGATGTGATTCATTTTTTTGTTTTATTGTTTTTTTTTTCTTTTTTTTGAATACGCAGCAAAACAAAGCGCGGAAATAAAATGAGGTAATCGGATTGAAAACGCGGATTCATGTTTGTATCCAATATTTTTATTCTTTCTTTCAGGTTTTTTTTTTTTTTTCGTTATCATGACAGAGAATGTGATTAATTAAGGGTTGGTATAGTGGCTTTTTTTTATACTTATTTAAAATATATGAAAAAAAAAAAAAGAAAAAGATAATACCTTTTTGCATTTTCTGTATATGGAGATTTATGAAAGGGATTAACTTCATTTTCATTTAATTTCATTAAGTGTTCAGGGTGGAGAAGATAATGCTATTTTTTTTTCTTCACTATTCTCTAAAATCATATAACAGGTAAATAGCACCAAATTTATATATCTATTTAGAAATCTGTTAATAAAAAAAAAAAAAAAAGGAGAAGAAGATTATTATATGGACCTATATATGAGTTTATAATTATCAAATTTTCAATGAGCTAGCACCACTATTGTATAATTTGACACAAGACAAATATATGCATATAAATTTCCTATAACTGGGGCGGAATGCCTAACTAATTTATTGTAAATGATCAAAATTTCCAATGAAATGAAATTAAGGAAAGGGCACTCAACTGAATCGAAAGTGATGATCATCTCTTCTTACAAAATGTATTGTACCAGAAATGCTAAATTATATTAAATGTAAATTTTCAATTAATAGACGAGAAATTTAAAGATGAAACGTTCATAATATTTTGATTTTAATAATCACTAAATTGAATGGCTTGGAAGTTAGAACGTTAAGTATATTAAATTGAAATATTTTCCAATCAATATAATATACTAAATACAAATGTACTCGAAAGCTTTAATTTTACCATTACTTTAAAATCATGTAGATTTTAAACATTTATTTCTGTTCATTGGTAACATTATAATATTATGTGTAACATACATAGATTTTAAATACTTGATCCCTGATATTGCTTTTAGATCCAAATACCATTCACAAACCCATACAAATAAGCCATGCAGAAACACTTTTGTCTCCTATGCTAGTTAATAATAATCATAAAGCTAGACACCAATACGCATACAAACAATTCTGCAATGCATAATAATATCGTATATACAACGCTTAAACATTATATTTAGCTTATGTAAGCTTTCTACATTTAAAAGCATTAGAATAGACATCATATGAACCTCTAGTTTAAAATTCACGATATTTGTACTTTCAAATATAATGTATTTTTCACGGTGCTATGAAAATATAATACGTAAGCAAAATTTAAACTTTATATTGGTTTACTTATACACTTTTTTTTTGTTTTTTTTTTTTATTATTATTACTTTTTTTTTTCATCATCATCATCATCATCTCTCCTTCTTGCTTTTCGATAAACTATATGTCCTATTATAAAATATGTATTATGTAAAATATATTTTTTAATAGAAATACATCGTATCTCACACGCTATATATAATGCTGACATTGAATGAAGATATTTAGTTGCGAACTAAACGATTTAAAATAATAGAACATTTTAAGTGGTATCACTTTACTAAAGCCTTTTCGAAAAATTGTGTACATTTATAAAAGGTAAAAAGGTAAAAGTACATAAGTACACCTCTATATCCTTACCGATCCTCTATAATACTTCGCATCGCACAGGAAAAACCTATAAATATTAAATAATATACAATTTATATACGTCTTATTTAATGGAGTACTTTATAAATGATATTTCTAATATATAATCTCAGTTAATACCACTTCTAAATTCTAATGTTTAATCTTCGATTCCATTTGACATTTTATTTTATATAAATTTATTTAATCTCTGTAGCTGTGACTGCTTAAAATGAAAATAATTTTGAAGCATATAGAAAAGCTGTGTGCTTTTTAGCGATATCGAAAATCTTTTACAGTCTAAAAGATTTGTTTTCTTTTTTCTCTATTCGCAAGTATTGCTTTTCTCGATTCACTTTTCTTTTCTTATATATTATTACATTTTTTTTGAAAAATGAACAGAAATA
This sequence comes from Catotricha subobsoleta, assembly GCA_011634745.2. NCBI lineage: Eukaryota > Metazoa > Arthropoda > Insecta > Diptera > Cecidomyiidae > Catotricha > Catotricha subobsoleta. The sequence continues at coordinate 7,266 of JAABKK020035665.1, forward strand.
ATCTTTTTTAATAAATCAATTAAAATTTTTGCGTTTCACATTAATATCATTATATATCATAATATATATGTATAATATTATTTAATTTATAGATATTTGCAATCAAAATTACTTATTTTCAAATCAATATTATATATAAATGGAACAGAGACAAGGCCTTCAATAAAAGTAATGAAAAAAGTTCTTATGCAATTTTTCATCTAGTTCCATATGGTTTTCTTTTAAAAAATTTCAAGAAAATATGGTTCTATTGACAGAATATTATAACTTCAATATAGTTGAAAAGTTTTTGAGTGAGAAAAAAGAAGAAAAAAAAAAGATAAAATTCGTATGTAAGTATAAAAAAAAGAAGAGAAAAAAATTGTTACTTTTTATTTGTCATAAGTGACATTCTAGAATCTAGATAAAACAAATAAAATAGCAAGTATAGTGAAGTAACATTTGGTTTAGTTGCAATGAGGCTTCAATAATAAAAGATTTTAAACCTTTCAAAAAATATAATACAAATATCACATGTACTTCATATTTTCATTTGTACAAGTTGTTAACGAAGATTTTCTTCTTTAATTTTTTATATAAACTTTCCAATTTTGATTACAAGCCACTTTTCATCATGAAATTTTTTAGCCGAGAACATAGATATTTCAAAACATCCTCACCCACTCTTTCAACTTTGTTGGCCTTTTATTTAATATTATCTATTGAAATCCCAAATAGGCCTGGAAAACTTTTCCTTATTTCAATAATCATATTGGTATGTGAGTGAATCTCATATAAAACAACATAAAAAATATCGATATTTTATATAATTATATATATATATTTTTATGGTTTATATAAAACGAATATTGAATTCATACTTTATCTCTATGTGGGTATCATTTTAACGTAAATATAAATAACTAACAAAAAGACACAAAGTAAAATAAAAATAAAAATAAGAAACAAACGAAAATCTTAGAAACAAAATTTCATTTCTAATGTTACACTTGACACAATATGTGCCATTTTTCTAAGGCTACCGAACATAGTGTCTATTCCATGATATTATGTTAGACATTCATCAAAGAGATTATCATAAAAATGTCATTACGAGATCAAAAACCGATAAAGAGAAAGAATTATTGTGTCTAAGTCCATTTCTATTCTTTTGAATGGTTCAATTGTATTATGTATTCTTTATAACGACCATTTTCTTTATGTGAATTTGGAAGTATTTTAAAAAAGGATAAAAATATATGTATTGGCGCTAAGGGTACAAAATTAACAGATAATAATAAAAAAAAAAAAAAAAACTAACTAAATAAATAAATAAAAAAAATAAAAATAAAATAAAATAAAAAAAATAGTCAACAAACAATTCGATAGGTAGATATTTTTAGTTTTAATCAAAACCAAAACAAACATAAATAAGAAACAACAAATAAACAAAAATAACAATACCCAGACCAGCACCAGAAGCAACAAAAAAAAATTTAACGTTTCTATTTCTATATATATTATCGAGCTATAGTTTTTCATTTTCTTCAGCAACACCACACTCATCTTAAGGAAAGAAAAGCAATTACGTATCTGATGTGAATCGATAAATTTAATATCGGAAAGAAACTTTTTCCTCTCATTCAACCCAACCTAACCAACATTACCTAAAGAGTCTTATTCTTATTACTTTTAAATATTATCTACATTATTTTGTATTTTGATATGAAATACAAATTCGGTACTACGATTGTTGTCGAAAATCTAAATAAAAACTAAATTGATTTTTTTTTTATTCTAACGTTTACAATGGACGTTTACCAATTCTGTTATTACGCAAAGTTAAATAAAATAAACAAGCAAATAACTAATAATTTTCATTGATTAATCATAAGAAATAAATTCTCAGTTTTATACAATTTCAGAAAAGATTTCTTTTTTTATATATTATAGAGTGGAGCGATTTCTTTTATCAAACCTTCTACCATATTTTTTTTTTAAATTATGCCCGAATGCCCACCTAAGATTAGAATTATCTTATTGCACTCTATATTTTAGATAATCATAGAATCATTATAATGATAAGATTCTTATGATTGAAAGAATGAATGATTAAATGATTTATTTTTGTAATTAAGTCAATTTCGGAACCATACTTTTGATTGTATTATGTGTTCTCAGTCACACTATACCCTAACAATTTTACATATATTGCAGAATACACGGGACCGACAGCTTTTAATGGTGCCCATCGAAGCACCCTCAATGAAATTCTCACAGGTCAAAAATGTACCTAATTTAATGTTGTCTAGTTGCATTTATGGTCTGCTGACTAAAGTGCTGAAAGGATTTTGAAAATAAATGTTATCTACGATGTGCAGATAGTATATACTTCTATATACTACTACTTTTTGAATGGGAAATTTAATCTATAGATTGTTGTATGGCTCGGAATAGATTCTTGTAAAATTGTGAATATTTGTTTTTATTTAAAGTTATTTCATAATATAAAATATATATTAGGGGTATACCAAGGTTTCGTACTCTTTCTTCGTACTTCGTAGATTTTAAAATATCCAAATAAAAAAAATACGAAAGTACGAAGTTCGTACTTTTTTTAATTTTTTTTATATGTAAACTGTCAAAATCTACGAAGTACGAAGAAAAAATACGAAACCTTAGTATACCCCTATTAAGTTTAGTGAAAATTACTGTTTTTCACTCTTTTAGCGAAAATACGTCAATTTAGACTATTAAAAATGTAGTAAAGAATAGGTGCAGATTAAACAGTTCTTCAAGGATCTAATCCAATCCGAGGAGATAGTAGTAAAAATTATGACTTTGATTATTCTTCATACATTTTTCTTAAATTTTTCATACAAATTTTAACCTGTTTGCGCTGGGATCAAAACCGGGTGACAGGAAACTTAATCTTTTTTAAGAAAACGTTCATCATTTAGAATTGTCTCTGAGATCAAAAAAAACTAACAGAAAACGACACAAATTAAATTTCGATCATTCGCTAGCTCAAGTCGAACAAATTAGTTATCGAATTTGAAAATAAACCCTCGAAGGAATAGATAGCTATAGAAAACTAAAACATTTTTAACGGTATAAATATTATTAAATAAAATATAGAACAAGGCAAAGAAGAAAATTTCTTGAAACAATTGTTTTAAGAACAATTAATAGCACAAAGGAAATAAATGAAAAATAATATTTTATTTCAGAAAAAAAGACAACAAAGAATACTTCATTTCAAAACTGATACAATCAATACGGCTTCCATTCAAAGAAATTTATAAATAAAAGCCACCTACAATAACTTTCATATAATAAAAAAATAAATAAAAATAAAAATAAAAAAAAATTATTATTCATAACAACCGGTTTTCTCTTTATAATGATTGAAATTAAATGTTTGCTTTTAAACAAACATATATGAAGAAATATCAAACGAGCATTTTAAAAATTGCCAAAGAAAAAAGTCAATTGATCATTTATTCATTTAACTGGAAAATTGGTTTTCTTCGTTTTTATTTTTTATTTTTTTTTTCTACTTTTAAAATGTTATAGATACTTTATTCCGTAGTAAAATAAATAATAAATATTTTACAGATATATTGGTTCCCTCTTGTGTATTTTGTGAATAAAAAATAATTGTTCTATTATACGACCTATCTATGCTATGGGAACGGGAGGATGAGTTGAAAAAAAGATTCAAAGATTTCACGCCTCTAGAAATATCTAGGTAAAAATAAATTACGCATGAAATAGCTGTCATCAAAAGAATAGATATATAAATTGGTTGAAATACCTTTATTTACATAAATGTGTATATTCAATCGTTTTGAATATTTCGCCTTTTTTTTTTTTTTTTGATTTTATTTTGTCGAATGATTTTAAGTTATCACTTTTTGAACCTTTCTCAAAATACGGAATTTATTTAAAATGAAAAATAATATAAATAAATAAATCAAACTAATTTCTGGAGTGTTGTCAGAACAACAGAACAACAGAGAATATTACAATTGACAATTTAACAAAAATAAAAAATACAAAAGTATAAAAAATAAAAAAAAATAAAATAAGATAATAATTTACTTCTGTCAATATTCTATCTACAAGTCTATTTTCCATTAATCTCATACCGTGAAGATTAAGTGCGTATAAAGTGATAAATAAATACGTCGTAAATATATACTTAGATAAGTCTTCCTTTTCCCTGTACCAGACATATCATTATTACACCAGTCAATATATAGAGTATACACACAATAACATATATATATATATATAAATATATCAATTTTCTAACTGTATAACGTAACCATAGATTTACACAACATAAATACCATCTACCAAAGTCAATTTAATGCAAAACATCTCATCTAGAATTTAATATTCACAATCATGCGAAAATATATATTTAGAAAATATACTAGCGAGAAGCTAAAATCCTGAAAATTATTTTAATATAAAACAAAACACACGAAGATACTTTTCACTGATAATCGTTAATTAAAGACTTTTCGAAAATTTTAGAAAAGGTTTTTGTTTCATCATCATTATTCCACTTCGCGCATATTGGAATAATATTACAAAATTTGAAATGTTCACGTGTATATTTTTCATATATAGTTTATATAATATCACACAAAACACTGTATAGATCTTAAATATAGAATGTTCAGACTATCAACTTAAAAAGGATTCTCATCGTCAATATCTATTACTAGCTAAACATCAATTTTCCTTCATTTTAAATATAATTTTAAGCGTATAATATCCCAATTTGAAAATTTTATGAAAATCTAAATTCCCAAATAGTCTATTATGTGTAACTATACCAATATTATACAAATTTATCTAAACGCCTTCATTAGATTATTTGGCCAAGGGTTATAATATGTATTTTGTATATTTGCATTCGATGGATGAATGATTCAATGACTGAATGAGTGAATGAATATGAATGAATGGATATTATTAAATATTTACCGTGAACAATGAAAATAATAACGTTATGGTGTCATTTGTTTAATTAAATGTTTTTGCGAATAAATTTAGAAATAATAATGTATAGATATTGTTTTAAATTTTAGATAATGGTGTTCGTGTTAGTACCTCCGCTTACACTGTATTGTTGGTTTTATTTTCAAGAGGAATAATATCACAAAAAAAAAGAAAAACATAAATATATAGTTTATAATGAAGAAGATTGATGACTCTTATAGCGCGTCACGCCGCGCCATCGTCGCCGTTTCTTTTATAGATATCTTGTATATATCAAACGCGAAAGCAAAGAAACTTTTTCTTTGACAATTTGTGTAAAAGAAGAATATAAGTCATTCATTAATATAGCTCCGTAGGGAATGGTGATGGTATCACTTTTATTTAACTTATCTAAGTTTTTCATAAGATTTTTAATGTAATTTGAAAAAAAGAATGAATGAAAAAAAAGACAGGCACACAAGAAATATAAAAACAAAAAATAAAAACAAAAAATAAAAACAAAACATAAAAACAAAACAAAAAACAAAATAAAATATTTTAAAAGCAGTAAATAAATATCATTTTAAACCTATTAATTAAATGCAGAATCAAAGATATAGAGTCACGGTATACCGACATGTACATCAATAATCGTGCGTTGGTGTATTACCGTTTATACTTAAATTTGTTTGTAATATATGTGCTGTTGATACATTTAATCTAAATGTATTTCTGAAAATTAATGTGTGCGCCAATTTATCGATTTATAAAATTTTCTATTTTCATTTCTTTAAACAAAAGACTTTTCGGTTTGAGTTAACATTTAATATGATTGCTATGAAAATCTTTTGTATCGATATATATATATATATATATGTAATTAGGTAGATGTGTAGCCGCTATTCATATAGGTATGAAAAATGTCTATATCTATAGATGATGGTATATGAATATACGAATAACCACAAATTAATATTAAACGAAGCCAATTTACTTATGTGAAAATCATTTGTTATACATACATAACAAAATGTCTAAATACTTTTGAGCTTGAGTTGATAATAACACAACACACATGAAACATAACAAATATATACGTATAATTAATATATACAAACTGATCGAACCCTTTTACTTTTAATTGAATTTTAGCCATATATATTTAAAATACATATATGTGTGCTTGTAAAATGTGTGTGAGTATTTTATAAAATAGTCATTATAGTCAAATATAAACAGAAGGCAGCCTAAGCACCTCTCTACATATATATTGTACACAGTATTTTCTATGCATAATAATAATATAATGTGGTACAGAAATGTGAATCTATAGCACAACATTATAATTGTTGTGAATTTGAGATTGCTGTTTTGTTTACCAAACAAATCAAGGCACGAATTTTATTTGTTAATTCTATAAATATAATTTTAGATATAGAGAAATATTCGATATTTGAGGCATACATGAGCCACACATCAATTATTATAAAATATTATATAGAAAATTACTTACTAAACAGATTCGAAATATTATTGTATTAAAGCATTTTCGGGTATATCAAGTAAATATCGCGAAATCTATGGCACTTTGCTGGAGTATATTATTATTATTATTATTATTATTATTATTATTATTATTATTAATATTATTATTATTATTATTATTAATATTATTATTATTTATATTTTCTCGTATACTCTTGTATGTGTCTATTTATATATTTATAGAAGTCTAAGAAAACATAATTTAAATAAGATGTTCGTTTAGGTATTCGAGCTAGAAGGTAAAAGAGTAAGGTACCTCTAACTAACATTTATTAATTCAATGTTCAATTAGAAGCAAAAGTGCCTAAACACACATTTTCCTTGTTCTCCATATTAATATATTTATATACACATATTTAACATGTGTATTGTTTGTACCTATTTGATGTGTGTTAAGGTAAAATTGTATAAGCACTAGTAGGATATTCAATGGTAGGTAATCGTTAATATACCACCCATTGTATAAGATATATGTAATATCCTTTGACATCATGACTTCCTCTTTTTAACTCTCTCTTTTACACACCGTGTATATTCTAGAATTAAATGTTTTTCCTTAATACCCTGCTGGATGTATTTG
>JAABKK020035676.1:0-14363 GCA_011634745.2 Catotricha subobsoleta
CATTAATATTTTTTTAAAAAAAACCTATCAAACTGTACCCATGAAGTATGGTTCACAAAAAGGCTGTTCCACTGTGTAATCAAATGATCATTTTACAACTATTTCAATTGTTAGCACTTGAATAAATAGTTAAAAAAGCTTATTAGATGTAGAAGTTTTAAAATAAACGTTGAAAAAGAAAATAATATACCCTGATGGAAAAGAAACAACATGAAAATTCTTTGCCAATGATTTCTAAAGAATTTTAATTCTTTGGATTTTTTTTTTAATTTTCTAAAGAGTTTTAATTCTTTATAAATTCTTTGATTATGTTTCTAAGCAATTTAATTCTTAAAAAAAGAAAATCTTTAATAATTCTTTGCATTTTAAATTTTTTCGCTAAAGTCTTATGCTTCGCTATCACAGTGTATAAGTACTTTTTAAATTAAGTTGTCACCGTGTGATTTTTTGAAATGGTCATGAAATCAAACTGTTTAGACATTGTCTTTTGACAGAAAAAGTAGCATTTGAGAGAAAGAATTAATTCATTGCAAATCTTTCAGTTTCTCAAAGAATTTCAATGATTTAATCCTCAAAGAATTTTAATGTTTAATTCTTTGTAAATTCTTTGCTCAAAAAATAATAAATCTATATTTTAATGGAAGAAACACAGAATAATTCTTTGTAAATCTATTAAAAATCATTATGAAGAAATTAAGAATTCAGAGAATTTTCAATAAATATTTCAAAGAATTAAATCATAAATTGATTAGTTTTTGGAGCAAAGAATTTATAAAGAATTAATACATTAAAGTTCTTTGTAATTTTTTTCGATTTGTTAAAGATTTTCAAAGGCTTATTTTTCATTAGGGTAGTTACTAGATGGAAGACAGAGAAATTGGACTTAATAACTTGACTTTCATTTCTTAATCAAAAATCAAATTAATAATAGAAAAAGTCTGATTAAGAGTAGATTACCTTGTAATGGTATGAAACTCATATACCATACAATGGATTTAAACGAATATTTTAGAATCTTCATACTATAAATATACCCCATTGTTGTATGCTATGTTGTATGTGGGAGGTATTAATTACGGTTAAAGATTCCAAAACATATCTCAGAATCTATTATATGGTTAGAATTTTATATTATTATACGGTATGAAAATATTTTTGCACAAGGATTGGATTTGAGTTTAAATTAAGTTTACATTTATTTTCTTTAAGTCTTCAAGAAATTGTATGGTACATTGTCTTTAATTATGCTTAATCACAGAGTTATTTATTTATCTAATATTTTGATGATTACATATCACTGTTAAATACTTGTCTGAAGAGCAAAATATAAATTTTATTTAAAAGTATTTCTAATTCATGACATCAATTATATCGATTCAGTACCATACCAGCTCGCACCCATTACGCTCCTCATATATATACATACATAGAACTGATATTACATATATTGAAAATCAGTTGTGCCAATTCAATTTCTATAAAATAAAATAAAAATAAAAATGAACTAAATAATTATATACCCCAACCCAATATCCACCATCCATCAACTGTTAACAAAACGCATTTTTAAACAAACAATTGCACAATAATTCGTTTAGAATTGTCACGTGTATGTATTATTTTGTTTAACAATACATTCGAAAATAACCTTTATTTACATATTCGTATTGCAGCCAGAGCCTATTCATTTTATTTATGTACAAATCTGAAGAGCTGAACTAAAGCTATTTGTTGAATAGGCCCTTATTTGTTATAATAGCTATCAAATAATAAAAATTTAAATGTTTTGTTTCCATTCTATAATAACATCATCAATTGAATGAGAGTGTATAAAAATAAAAAAATAAACCTTTACTGTATAGCCCAGCATCAACACGATGCAGTTACAAAAGAAAATCAGGAAAAAAAAAATGATTTTTCCAATTGCGTTTGCAGTAAAATGTGCATTTTTCTTGTTTTACTATTTGGATTTTGTTGTTTATTTTTTATTTTTTATTGCAATAATTGCATTTTGACGCAGAATAAATAAAAAATTATTGTTCGCAATGAATACTAATTTGTTTATATTATAGTTCGAAAATCGCTGTTTTGTGTGATTATTTCTGCATACCTATTTATAACCATTTGTGGATTCTATGAACGGTTTGTTTGGGGGAAAATATTCTATTACTGCACACAGAAAAGCTTTATAATAAAAATATAAATAATTGTTAAAGGGATTCTCCTACTATAATTTTATGGACTGATAATGTTTTGTGATTAGTTTGTAATTTTATGAATTGAACATTTAAAAATTGACCAAAATCGACATAAAATAAACGCTCATCAAAAAAAAAAAAATTAAAAATATAACAAAAAAATTGAATTTTTGTAATAAATGTGAACAAATTTTCCAGTCAATTGAAACAATTGTAATAGATAATTTTCCACCCCTACGAGATCTTTTATATTCACCGAGCTATGAATAAACAATAAAATCTTGTTTATTTGTAAGCATAATCTATACAATAATGTTGTTCCCCTTTCTGTTTTTATGATGGCAGATAGCAAATAAATAATAAACTCAACAGAATTCTTTTTTTTTTTGAATTGATAAAGATGCGTTAACCACCTTATCGCATATAAAGCATTAAAGTGAGGAACCAAATGCATCATCAAATACCATGAAAATTTTTAGCGACGTTCTTCCTATTATTTGTATCGCACTCTTCATTTTGGTGTCATCAAAAGATAAAACAAACATCCCTTTATTATAATATTTATTATGAATGAAGTGCGATACGGCAATTTTATATGTACACAAATACAAGTTGAATAGAAGGGATGATAATGCGTGAAGTGACTGATGATGATATAGAAGTTTCAAAGTAGGTATCATGTGTATGTGTGTAACTGTGAGCACAATGACGATGCGATGCCACAACAAAAATTATCTGATATCGTCACTAAAATAAGCGTTGTGTTATGAACTGTTCGTGGTCCAATGTTGTTATTATCACATCACACCCCCTATTTATTTATTTGCCTTTTTTTTCCTTACTTTCTTTTTTCTATTTAATATATTTTACTTGAATTACAAGAAGAATAAACTCTTAACTATGAAAAAATACAAAGTGTTTTTATTTCATTTCAATTCATTCACAAATTTCATATAAGTTTTGGTATGTTTTTGTATAAAGATGGTTTCGCAATACTTTTGTTTTTCAATTTTCTATTTGTTATTTCTTTATTTTGTTCTGTAGAAAGGACTTCATAAAGAAATGTTAATGCAATCAATTTATATGACTTTATTAGTAAGCTTTAACACTATATTTTCTATTTACCTTTAGTTCAATTACATCACTTCAGATTATTCCAATATAGTTGATTCACTTATGCTTCATCGGATGTAAAACTCATAAATTCATCATAAAGAATATATTATTACGTATTTCTGAATTGAATCTCGAAGATTAAAACCCAGATGACGATCCTGTACCTTAAACATCCATTCCGAAAACACCTTAATATATTATTTCTGATTAGCTAGTGATCTGATCTTTAGTAATTTATTCAAAAGAGAACTCAACTCATTCGTACAAATATATAAAATAACATGCCGTCTCTACTATTCAAAATCTTTTGTATTGCATTATACCTACTTATTGTTGGAGTATATAACTTAATAATAATATTGAATGGTTTGGTTATGAACGAAATGATATATAGGTCCATCATCATACTCATCATCGTCAACACCAACATCGTACAGAAAACTACTCCCTCTGCCATCATCATCGGCATTGTAACAAAATAATATCATAATTCTAGAGATAAATTGAATATGATGTTGGACTGTTTAGTATTTGTATAAAAGACTTTTCAAAAGTATTATTTTCACACACAAATTTATATATGACTGACTGATATAGTCATTGTTGACTATTGTATCAGAAATTTGTATATTATTTATGAAGTTAATATTTATATATTGAGAGAAATCTGAAATTGGAAGGGTGTGTTTATTTTATTACAACTCAATGAATGTGATCGTTGATTGTGTTGCGTTTGGGTTTGTCTTGTATTACGTAAGGCACAATGCAACCCTTATATTAACTTGTGTACTATGTTAAGCATATTATCTTCCTCTATTGTATATATAATAGATTAGTTAATCTGATGTGATGTGTTAGTGTGTGCAGAGAGAGTATTAATTTGTAAGAAAGAAAATTTGTGTTTAAGTCGAAATTATTTATTAATAAAAGAGTTTTTGACGACTTTTGAAGGGTTCAACTGTGATTTTGAATAAGTAATTTTTTGTTATTGTTATTTATTTTGAAAATAATCTAATTTTCTTATTATTTACGTTATTTAGCAAATGAATAAGAATATAAACATATGAAACATTATGGTCAGGTGATGAGAGCACAATTTTAAAATAATAAAAAATTTATCAATTTAAATTGTTTAATTTTTTTTATTGACTTATATAATACAAAATTTCTATCAATGATTTTTGTTTTTAAATTTTTAAATGATTTTTATTTATTTATTTACTTTCTTTTTTACTTTTTTACAAATATTAATAATATTAACATATTGTATTTTGTAAAATATGGATCGTGAGAAATTCAAAGCGCTTAAGTAGTATTAGTTTTTTTTTTGTATTAATTAAATAAATAAGTAGCATTTGCAGGTTTATTTCTTTTTGCAGCTCGCAAATAAATTATTCACAAAGGGTAATATATAATTTATTTGTAAGCACAATGTCCAAAAATAATATAAATGCATTTAAATTTTTAATTAAAATGTCGTGCTATTAGCATGCTGCTATTTATTTATGATTATAATTTATTAATTTATAAATTCATTTGTTATATTTTGTGAACAATAAATTTATTAGAACATTTTTGCCGACTACGGAGATTTCTTAAAATTCAATACATTGTTTTTCTATGGAAAATCGTTCCACAAAAATTTATCAATTATTCTTTTAATGGCGAGATCATAGATCTATTTGATATATTTATTGAAAATTCTCCTATGGCAAAGAAATTTAAATTTGAAAATTTCTTATAATATATAAACAAATCACTTCTAAAGGATTTCTAACCGATCAAAACTATAAATTATGTACAAAATTATAGAATTCTTATTATATAGGATTTTTGTTAGATGCTTTTCCCTCAGATAATCAGGAAGTAACGAAGTTCTAATTAACAAATTATAAAAAAAAAAAAACCATTCATTGTGATTTTTTCATGTTGAATGGAAAATGCTTAAGAAAATTTAGGATCAGTTTTAAATAGAAAGGATTTACAAATTTCAATATGAATAAATAAAATACAATACTAATTAAAAAATGAGGCTAAAATAATTAACAGAAATCAATGAATTGAATTATATATCAGACTTAATTGGACGGATAATTGAAAAGTTCCAGCTAATTAAAATTTATAACGACAATCAATTGTGAATTCTATTTAAATGCTCTAATAAATTTAGAATACAAAAAATATCCGTAAAATATTTGACAATTTTGATATTGATCGTCGAAAACGCGTGTAACTTATAACTGAAAATTATTTTTTGCAAATAGAGATCAAATCAATAAAATTAAACTTACATAACATTTAAAACGATTTAATAATTTTCCATGACCCATTAAAACTGTTCAAGTGATTTATATCTATTTTAATGATTTTTATTTATAATTTCTTTTTTTAAATTGCTTCTCATTTTGTGGCGAACCCTTTTTTTTTTAATTTGTCTTTTATTATTAATATTATTATTATTATTATTATTATTATTATTATTATTATTTATTTTTTTTATTTTCTTTTGATATGAACGTTTATCACAAATTTTTCCACAACAATTGTATGTTTTTATGTTTAATTTTTCATTTTAATTAAATCTTATTTCCGTTAATTTTTTAAATTTGTAGTTTTTTTTAATAATTTTTTTTATTTTTATTTTTATTTTTAAATAATGTTTATTCTGGATTAAAAATACATACTTTCTGTAACTTTGAGCACTTGATGTTTATAACAATCACGCACCTTTCTTTAACTTAATTAAGTCAACGACCGCATTTAATTGTTGGACTAGCACACCAATATGTTGTATTTATGTAATTTTATTATTATATTGTTAATAATTTAATTTATTAATAGTTGGCGCGACTCTTGGAATTAAGGCATGACAAAAATTAATATGTTTTTAGAATAACTGTTTTTTCATTTATTATTTCAAAGAATTACCGACAGTGAAGAGGAGATAAACCAATTAATTAATAAATGCTAATCTGATAATATACTGATAATAAGTAATCTGAATGATACATGTGTCTCATTTTTAATCATTTTTCACATTTGTACCATTTAATATTCTTTCAAAGCATGCGACAAACAATAAAATACTGCGGGATAATTATTATTAATATACGTTAACGATAGAAAAATTAGGATGTTGCAGAAAAAAAAACCAAAGAAATAATGTAAATTTTTGATTTTGGTTTACTCGCTGGTTCCTACTGCATTCTTAGTTGTTTTTTTTATAATCGCGATAAAATAAAATAGTCCATCATCATTACAACTTATGCTGATCTGCAAACACCAATAATACTAGCGAATTCTAATTATAGTTAATAAATTTATACAGAATGTTCAGCGCTAAAGCGCAATGGAGTTGGTCATATAACACTGGGTGGTGATGCTGTCGATTGTTGACTTTGTATTGGTGATGATGTTCGTTTTGGTGGCTTAACGCAAACATATGCCACAGGTGAAGGAGGCGATTGAGTATCAGTTGGTACAATACTTGCTGGTGGACAACCAAAATAGCGCCACGGTGGATACAATGTACCAGCATACATTTGTTGAAGACGCGCTTGAAGATCCAGTGCAAGAGTTGTATCTAATGGTGAAGCAGCCAATTGATAATGGGCAGCTAATGGAAATGTTGGTGCGCGTGGTTGAATGCCTAATGTTAATTCAAGTGATGATGTAAATGGATATTTTGGTGATAGATGTTGCTGTTGTTGATGTTGTTGTTGTTGTTCTTTGTTATTTTGATGATGAGAATGATGTGAATGATGATGATTGTGATGATTTTGTGGGATCGGTGATTTAACTAAAGTTTTTGGTTTACGACGTGGACGGTATTTATAGTCGGGATGCTCTTTCATATGAAGGGCTCTGTAAGAAAAAAACAAAAATGAATTAAAACTAATCACAGAAAATTAAATGTTAGTTGAAATAAAAAAAATGTTTTCTGAATGCTTAATTTAAGCAATTTTTTTATAAATCCTGTAAGTTCAATTTAAATCACATTTATTTTGTTCAGATACCAGTACGTCTATGAAAATCAACAAATTAATTGATTTAAATTTGTACACAAAAATACAGTAAAATATATTAATACATATAGATGATGATGTTATTTCGGGATTTAGATGTGGCTTGTCTGTGGTGATGCTAAATCATCAACAATCAAACCAGTATTATTTCGCCAATACATAAAACTGTACCTACACACATTAATAACAATGGATGTTTGATTGTTTAATATGGTGAACAAACAAATGGAAAATTAAATTTAGAGAGATAAATTATATTTCACTTTCTGCACAAATAGGATGAGCAAAAATGAACTACCTTTCTATTGTTTCTGTGACTATGATGAATGTATGACCATCCAATGATGAAATTTATAATACTTTTTCATATATATTCTTCTAATGAAATAGTTTAGTTACCTAATAATTTTAATATTTTCCATTTTTTTTTTTTCGATTAAATCATTATTTTTCATTTTTATATTCATAGATAATTGACAATTACTTTAATACATATTTAAATAAATAGTTTGGTTTAATTAAACTCTTTTGACCTATATTTTATTGAAAAATGTGGGGTAGTTTTATATTAAAATTTTCAGACCTAAATGTTATCAAAGATTCAGCTCTCCAGAAATAATTTCGTACATTTGTGTAAATTGATTTATTATTTTTCTTAAATCAAGTTTAAATATCCCACTTGGACGACGATTATGCTCCTTATTTGCAATATAATTAATGTCTATCAAAATTTATAATATTTTAAAAAAAAAAACAAAAAAACTTTTTTTTATTGCTTAATTCCCGTATGTACACCTAAAAAATAGAAATAAAAATAAAAATTAAATATTGAATTGATAACAATTAAGTCGTCTTGCGTTGCCTTTATTAATCGAATAAATGCGATAGCATATGCACACCTTTTTTATCGGTATCTATAAATGTAGTGTTGCGTACTCATAATTAATCATAGCCCAGACCTGTAACGTCATATATATTTTCTGGTGGTGCTCGAACACCCCAAAGTGAGTGAGACAAAATTGTAGAAAATGATGATCAAATGTTTAATAAAATAAAGCTAGAGTATATTTAATGATGAAAGATTCTAATTCTAATTAACATTTCGACGAAATAATGGTGTAAATAAGAAAGTAAAAAATCACTAATTATTATTAATGAAATTCATCCAATAATTATGTACACAGCGAAGATTTTTAAAATATTATATATCAGAGAGCTAATAAAATTTCTTATTTTATTTTTTTTCTAAATTTGCATTTTAAAATAATTATAAGAAATTATACTTCATAAGGTTTTAGATTCTATAATAATAGATTATTTTACAATCTCCTTAATAAGACATCAGAACGCTTTAAATTATGCTCTGAACAAATGCATATAACAAACCATAAATAATAATTAATAAAATCAAAATTTATTCAAAACGTAAATAAATTATTTTTAATTTAATATTTAAATTAGAGATCTATTGTTATTATATATTTTATCTGTAAACTATTTTGCCGAGTTTCTGAAAATTCCCCCTAGCTCCAGTCCCGCTACATGCCTGATCATAGCATAACCAATAGTCCAATAATTGGTGTAAGAGAATGAATGGAAAATATCTTCATTCGATATAATAATGTCAATAAATGTAATAAAATTCTTACGATGGGCAAAATACTAGATATTGTATGTTCGACACCAAAACGTATTGAAGAGGAAAAAAAAATTAAACAAACATTAAAATAATAATACATTATATGAAATATATATATTATTTGCTTTTTGTTTTCATGTTGATAAGCGATGTCTTTTTCTAAAAATTTATAATCAAAATCAAATAAATAATCTATTCAAATAATAACATAAAAAAAAGTGAAATAAAATGATAATTTTTACATTGAAAGAAAGATGTATTGGCTTTGAATATAAGATTGAATAAAAAAAAATCAACAAATTTCCGGCTGATATTTTATAAATTGTAAATATAAAGAAGACCAATAAAACTTACAGAAAAAAAGCAAGATTTCTTTTTTTTGTTAAATAAATATTTACATTCAAAATTGTATGAAATAGAATAAAATAATAAAAAATAAATTCATTTTTGGTTTTTGTGTGAAATTTTTTTTTGTATATGAATATAAGTGACTTCGATTAGATGTTCCAATAGAAAAATATAATAATAAAATAAAATGTTATCTAAAGTAAATATAAAATGTGAAGAATATATCTCTTACTTCACAAGACAATAATAATTATTGTTTGTTCGGTTTCAACTTATTTTCTGATATAAAAAAATAAATAACATAAAAGGATAATTTCTAAATGGTGTTTGTCATTCAACGTTTTATTTAATTTCTACTTGTTTTTTTTTCTTTTGTACGGGCAAATCATCATTTTTATTTATTTAAGTCAATTTACCCAGAGCCATGTTATTTTAATTATATTTTAAACAGCAGTTTATTTATAAACTTTATTTAAATCATCAAAATAAGGCATCGAAATTCAGTGAAAATTCCAAGAATATATCTAATGAAGAGCCAATAAAGAATTGACAATAAAAGCTTATTTGTAAATGAAAATTATAGTAAAATAAATTACCTCAAACGTTTTGCTTCATCAATAAATGGTCGTTTCTGACATTCCGTAAGAAGCTTCCATTCTGCGCCCAAACGCTTTGATATTTCTGAATTGTGCATTTTTGGATTATCTTGTGCCATTTTACGTCGTTGTCCTCTTGACCAAACCATAAATGCATTCATTGGACGTTTTATATGATCTGATTGTGGTTTGATTAGTGCCTGCGACATAATTCCCAATATTTCTATTTTTCTCTTCACACAAATCACAATAAAATTTTAATACACTTATTGAAATGTTTTAATCACTAAAATGAAAACAGAATTTTCATCAATCGCACATCAAAATCTATTAACCGAAAATTTAATTTTTAATTCTCGTAACTTTCATAAAATATAATTTGCACTACGATTAAAAAAAACCGTTACAATTTGAAAATTATTTTTTTTTAAAATAGATTTTAATATTTTTAAATAAACAAACCAACAAAAACAAACAAAAAAAAAACACAACAAAACAAAACAATGCACAAAACACTTTTTTTTAAGTGTCTATAAAATAAAGAAACTTTTATTTATAAATCGTTTAATTTATGATGCAACTTATTGATAATGAAAACAATTTTGACCGTCTCTCGATTTAGTAGATGTTTTCCCGCCAAACACTAAATTTACAATGCGCGATAAACGATGCGACCAGTTTTCGCGGCGACAGAAACATAATAAATGCCATCATCATAATAATAATGTTACAATGTTGTTGTAGGAGCTTGTCGAGGTACCTACCTAATGCTATCTATATCATGGCGTGTTGATATTTTGATAATATTGTATATTTAACACACGAAGAAAGAATAATAATAATAATAATAAAAAAGAAGAAAATTATAGATAGGTATATTATTATGTGTGTGCTTTTCTATTCAACTGTTGTAATATAAATGTAAAATGAAAAGGATCTTTTCATTTCATCATATCGTAATATCGCGTATCGTATCGCCAAAAGAAGAATACAAATAAATGCGGTAGAATCGTACGTGTTCGCTTTTCATTCTTTTACATTATATTGTACATATTTTGGAAGAATTGTATAGTACCCCGTATTATGATTCCGCATGTGTTTGTCATCGTTTTATGTTATCATTTTATCCATTGTAGAATATTAGATTGAAATATCGTCTAATGGTAGTTTTCTACCAAATACATTGAATAGTAAAAGCAGTGCATCTCTTTTTGTGTAATATACCTCGTGTTCGTATTGTCTTATGATTTTGCGCGGTAAAAAAATTGTGTCTGTGAATGGTGCGCATTCGTATACGATATTTATTATAAAAGAGGGTTGGAAAAATTGCACATTTTAACGCTTCAAATGACTAAAGTTCTAAAATGGTAATAATTTCTTTTTAGGAGATATTGGCCGCTATAGAAAGTTTTGTTCAGTATCAGTATGTAAAAAAAAGAAGTTGATCCTGTTGATAAAACACATAATGAGTGAATTCACAAAAGTCAACTTAATTAGTTTAATTAACTTAATTACATTTTATGTACACGTGAAATGGGTGAAAAATGGATCCACCCGTGAACAAACTTTTTTCGATTTATGTGGGTCGCAGAGTAAATTCTTGTTTCTTTAGATACTGCTTCAACTCAAACTATGAACTAATAAGACAAATCACTGATGATTAAATGTTTAAAACGTTATATCATGTCACTCTTCACTGACTAGTTTTAGTATTTAACTTTATAAAAAAATACTTTTCTTTTTTTCTTCTCTTTTTTTGCTTTATATAAAGGTTTTTAATCATTCATTTTCCTTTACAAATATCACTGTAATTAAAATATATTTCTAAATAAAAAATGTCAGTTGCTGTAAAATTTTAATAATTGAATCTCACAAAAAAATAATATGTTAATACGAAAATTTGATGAATAAAATTGAAATTGAAAATTGTTTCTTTAGATGTAACGTTTACTTAGATGTTGTGTATAAAATGAAACGATACATTATCTAATACAAATAGTTTTCCACATATGTTCATTTTTGGAATCCATCTACAAAATAAATACTACATTAACCCAATAATTTAATAAGTTATTGAATTAAATGAAGATACCTCAATATGCTTAAAATAAAGGTTTTTGAACATCTTGAGGTCCCTCAAGACAAACGTTTTCAGGTTAATGTTTAGTTTGTATGTTTTGTAGATGGACTCCCAAAGTGACCATCTGTGAAAAACTATTTGAATTAGATCAGTTGATGTTAGAGATTCAAAGATTTGGTGAAGACATGCAATTTGCTATACATTTTTTCCTTAGATTTCATTTTCATTTCAAACCATAAACGAGTTTTCGAATAACCCTACAAAAAAAACTTAAGTCTAAAGGAACAAGAATTTACCCTGCGTCCCAGAAAATTTAAAAAAAATTCGTGGGTGATCTATTAAACAGATTTATATATATTTACTAAATTCTTATATATTATGTACAATGTACATGTTGCATTTATAAATTTACGTCATATACAATAATCTCAAAAATAAAAGAAAACCCATTTAAAAATCGAGCGCAATTTAAAAAAAAAAATCATTTCAGTTAAGAGATTCTTATTATTGATTGAAAATTATTTATAATTTTTCTTTATTCTTTCTATTTTTCAAGAACTCCTGAAATATGTGTTAATGAGATAATATTTAGATTTATATACTAAAATTATTATGGGATGCTGCAGCCATGGTGTAGTTTTGACTCTATAAATACTTTATATAATTAAAATGTCATTAATTTTTTTGATAATTAAATTTAATCGAACATAAATAAAACTTCATCAGTACCGCAAAATTGTTGATTAATAATTGATTTTTGATTTTTTATTTTTCAATTCACATTTTCGTATTTATAATCACATTCTTATACGGTTTGAAAATTGCTGACTAACTACTCCGTGACTACGTGAATATAAATTTTGAATAGATAAACGGCCTACCGCTAGTTAATATATCTTGAAATAAAAAAAAAACTGCAATAATTAAAAAAAGAAAACAAAAATCTTAAAGTTCTTTGCCATTAAAAAGTTTTCAATGAATATTTTAGAGAATTAATCTTTGATGGTCTACATTATATCATAATGGACAATGCACCACATCTAACTGAAGTATCAAAACTCCATTATGCGCTAAATAAATCAAATGTATAAATTCTTCCGCATATAAAATGAGAATTCGTAATGGTATGCGTTGGCGCAAATACATTTTTCTCCCCTAAAAATGGAGATATTCGTTTATTATAACAAAATAGGGAACAAACATGCGCTAATGTTTGCCAATGAAATTGTATGGAGGTGTGGTTTTCTTATTTGTCAACATTATTTTCTGCATGCTTACTTCAAAGTTCATCGAAAGCAACAGGTAGCTTATTCTGTATTTTGTATTATTTAAAATTGACATTTATGTTATAATTATGAATGAGGCTAACTAATTATTTGTGTATTATATTCAATTGTAGTTGCTGAATAGAAAATTTGAGGATTTTTATTATTTTATTGTTAAATGATTAGATTGCGAAAAAATATAAAAATTAATTTTATACTATGATTATTGATTATACCTATTAACAATATATAAATTTAAAAAAATGATTTCAGAAATTTTGATTTATGTTGTTTATTTAACACATTTGAGTGCGCGTCAATTAACTGCAAGAATAGAAAATGTATTTAAAAAATTTCCAAAGTATTTGAAAAAAAATATTTAATTTGACATATTATCGAAACAAAAATCTTTATGAAAGTCCTGCAGTATTTCTTATGATTTTTTTTTTCTACAAACATCATCCAAACATCAATCATTTTTATCCAGAATATATTTTATAATATTCAATATTGCAGGACACCGCAAATAAATTGATATTAATAACTTATTTTATGCTAGTTTATGTTTGAAAAGCGCGTGGAGATCACACTGGCCCCTGCAAAATAGGCCCTGTAGCCCCTTCACCATTACGTACCATTACGTATCCTTACGTACCTTCAAAACGCAATCGTTTTTCATAGCTCTCAGCTTCATTGAAAAGCACAAAAATTAATTAAATTAAAATGAGTAAAACTAAATATTAAAATAAACGAAAAACAAACGAAATTGTTTTACGGATTCTAACATAAAATTTATTTAGCAAATCATACTTGCTCAGATCTACGGAGTTTGGAGTTATTAGTAGGTGTTGGTATAATTTTTCATTACATTATTGCCATACTAGATATTATACTTTTATTCCGGAAACGCTGTAAAAGTGTCTTTTTTGTGATCATATGTACATCTAATTGAGAACAGAGTGCGATGAACACGGATTTGGCTGACCAGCCGTTCTCAAGTCTCATTGCGATGTACATTGTACATTAGGGTGGATCGACTTTTTGTAAGACCCCCGGTACCACTGTTTTCTGAGTTGCATTTTGTCTCAAGATTACC
>JAABKK020035687.1:0-14363 GCA_011634745.2 Catotricha subobsoleta
GATACGATTTTCAAAAGTGACGTTATCTATTATCTTATCTAGATGAAAAGCAAATCATCTTTCCCAACACTGATTATGTCACTGTAAAATCACTTTTTCCGTTATGCCCCCCCCTGCCCACCTCACAGTGACATAATATAATTTCGCCCCCTTAGTAAGTATTTGTTTAGAACTTATATATTTTTAATATCAATTATCGATACTAACCATTTACAAAGTATTTTCCAAAAAACAAAAAATGATCATACGACGAAGATTAATTTCCAAATTTATTTGCTAAACCGAACAGAGAGATCAATTAGTAACAGATCTGGATTTTATTTAATATCATATTTGAACAACTGAATAATTCTATAATTATGTTCATTGCTGTTAATTGACAACATTATTATTTGCACGCAATCCACAATACAATGCAAAAAAAGTGGCTTTTAATTTAAGGGTTATTTTTGTTACTTCGAAAGTGTTAAGGCAATTAAATACTAATAAATGAAATAAAGTTTTATTATTTAATTTTAAAATTGTATTTATTCAAATTAAAATAAACTACATAAATCAAAATTTAAACAAAGAATTTAAACAAAGAACTAAAACACACACACACAGATTTTGTCCGAAGATTTTTATTCAATATTAGGAAGAGTATTGCATACATTTTTCACTGAGGAATTTTTTTTCTATAAGACACAAGATTAATAATAATCATAAAATTCATAAATTGAACAGCATTTAGCCTCGTACTTAAAGTATGATGTCACTTTAGATATCTGCAATACAGATATTTATTATGTAAGTAGATTTTATATTACACAAAAATTATATTTATCTATGCGCTGTTCAAACGCTTCACAGAAATACAAATAATGAAGGTAGAAAGATATAAAGAGACTTGTTGGGTACTCGACTCGCCTATAGGCAGTTATTATTTAGTTTAAAAAAAAAATGTTTTTATTTTTATTAAAAATAATGTAAATATTTACAATATTTTTACGCATGACATATTCAATTCAGACCATATATAAAAACTAATTAAAAAAAAAACGAACAAGACAAATAACATCTATTATCTTTCTAACTATAACTCTATTTTCATTATTTTATTACAAATTAAACAAAACATGTAAATAAAATGTAAGTGATTTCATCAACGCAAATTCAACAAGATTTCAAATGAAATGATTATGATTATAAGATGATGCGATGTTTATGTATGCAATTGTTTACTGTATTTTTTTTTTTTAACGAAACATTTTAGTGTTCTAGTCATTTTGCGCATAACTAATTAACACGTGGGCATTCTATATATTATTTAAAACACTATGAGCAGTCGCAATCATCACCTTTAACACTTAACAATTTTATATACGGTAAAGTGTATATACCACCTAGTCAATAAATAGATATCAACAACACAATGAAAAAAGAAAAAAAAACTGTCGTCATAATAACTCAATATAAACAATATTTTACAATACAGAAATTATATACTTATTGTGTGTGTGTCCATAGCAACATATATACCGAAACACATTCATAATTATTACAATAAAAACACCAATAAAAGAAAATTATATTCATGAATGCCTACGATATTTACCTTTCCAGTCAGCACCACATACGTGTATAAGACTCATACACAATACACTATATAAGTATTTACTAAAGTAATAAATATGAGCGAAATCGCAGGTAAGTTTTTTTTTGCTTAATAATTTTTTTTATTCAATTTTAACGTTGTGAACACACAATATTTCACTATTCAGTGGAGTTGCCTATATCGAACGGGTCACACACATTTATTTATTTTTATTATTACATATTATTATTATTATTATTATTATTGACAACGTAAATTGTAATAAAAACTAAGACAACACAAAAACAATAGCAACGCCAACAGAAACAAAAGATGAAGAAAGAAAAAAAAAATACAGAAGAAAACAGTGAAAAATCAATTGATTAATTTAGATTAATTATTGTAGGAATTAAAAGAATTTAATGACTGTGCATAAAACATGATATATAGAATAAAAATTTGTTCATTTGTTGATTTGAGTCTAGAAAAACATAAGAGTTGAGTTTCGTTTTGTATTTTTTTTTTGTTTTTTCTGTAATTTTATGAAAAGTGTGCATATGGTTCGTTATTGGTTTTTCTAATCAACTTTTTTACTTAATTAAAAAGTGCTTGGTACAGTGTAGATACACAACCGCGATTTTATATTTTGTGATAATGATCAAATTAAAATAATGTTCATTAAGTTGACAACAGAAAATGAATGAAACATATTTTGTTTTAATTTTTAAATATCATCTCCATTAATAAAAAAAAAAAATAAATAAATAAGAAAAAAATGTAATTGAATATTCTGGTCAAGTTTAATACAAACTTACTCATTATTTCGTAAAAAAAAAAAACATGTTTTAAATATTGTTACCATTTATGCAAAGCAAAAAAAAAGGAAAATTAAATTTAAAAAAAAATAAATAAATAAATACTTACATTAACAGCCGTGGTACAATATTGTTGCGTTGTGGTGCTCTATACCCTACCTCTACCTACCCAAGCCACGATATAAATATCTCTAGGTGTGTAACTAACTACACTCTAGATTTACATAAATGTTTATACATTTGCTTATAAATGTTTTATCAATTTTTGCTATATATTTTATGTACGCTTAATGTACATAAATGTGTTATGTGTTAATCATATATATGTTGTGAAATAGGCATAAACAATTTTTAAGTAAAAAAAAAAAAAAATATTACACTTATTGGGTTTGGGTACCACATTGGAATGATGTATCAATCTATAAACTTATAACTTATAATATATGTGTTTAATCGATAAAATAAAAGACGACAGAGCTCTAAAAATATATAACAATAAGTATATATTTTATATTTCGTTGTTATATTCATTTCATGTTATCATGCCATTCATTTTATTATGAACAAAATAAAAAACCAAAAAAAAAAAAAAAAACGAGACAGTATGGATATAAGTTTAGTAAATTTGTTCATATGCGCTCAAATGTTCGTATAATAATATCCTATACAAAGCCTTCTATGGCTGACTACATGAGTAAATATTATATTGAACCGGCATATATACTTACAGTTGAATATTATTTTCTATAGAATAAATGTGGATTCAAATTAAAAAAAAAAAGAAAAAGAATAAAATAAAATTCATAAACAAAGTGATGATCTAATGCACAAGAACTATTTTTGGTTAATTCTATTCGGTTGATTGAATAATTTTTACATTTTTTTTGTTGTTTTTACTTTACTTGCGATTTAAATCTCTTGGTTAGATTTCATAATAAAGACAGTTCTTTTTTTTTTCTTTAAATAAAATCTGAAATAAAAAAAAAAAGTGGAAAAGGACTTGGCTCCGCCAATTAATTGGATTACAGTAATGGATTCTTTATTATATGAAAGTGGTGAATGTAAGTACAATATACTAATAATTGCGTAATAAGAAAATAATACAATTGGCATTTCTTTTTTTTATATACATATTTTTTTTTTTCAATAAATTCGATATACTGTTACCTTCACAGAACATGAAAATATCAAACATTAACAAAATATTAATCGTTCTGATAAGGTAAAGTCGGCTTCATTGTCATCAATATTTGGCATTAAACCACTTCCTTATTGATTTACGACCACGACAATTACAATTTATATAATTTTTAACCGAAAGTGAGATAAAAGATTATCACATTTTCATTTATTTATGTTGCGTCGCAATGTTGTTGGTTATAATGTTGAGTTGACATTATGTATCGATGTTATTCAATAACTGAAGATACTTTTGCGATATAAACAGTACTTACAGTTTTATTTTTCTTCTTGATCGATTTCTTGCTAATGAATATCTATTTATACAAATAATATAATACGTTATTTGTTTTTCGATCCGCTAAACATTTCGTTATCTAATAATTGAAAGTCTTGAAAACTTGATGTATAACCATTTAGTATAATTGATGAATATCAATGCTAAAAAAAAAATGTGTTTTTACGTCGTATTATTAAATTGAATTAAGTATAATAGAATATTTATTAACTCAAGATTTATTAAATGCTGGAATTTAAAATTTAAATTTTTCATTATTGACTGTTCTTCATATTCAGGATTCTCAAACAAAATTAACATAAAATGATAAATATGAACGTTTATACATATTACAATAATGCTATTGTGGCAAACTGGCAACAACTATCTAAGAAGTTTTTAAATTATCTACACGAAATAACTCAGAATATCATAATCATAATATATATTTTATAGATATATAAAATACATAGATGCACACGCTTTTGATTTTAGGTTTTCTACAAATTCTTCCAAAACACCGCGAAAAAAACCGCGCTGTTTGGGTAATTTCTTAAAACTTAAATAAGATACTATTTTGTTCAAAATCGATGTAGGGTAATTCTCTGAAACGTAAAAAACATACTATTTTCTGTTCAAAAACTTAAAAAAGATACTATTTTCGGCAAAATCGACATAGGGTTATATTTTTTTCAAATCTCAGGGAAGAGTAACACTTTCCCCTCCTCCCCGTTGTGCACGTATGGGTATATAATAACATTATCAACAATTTAGATTTAAAAAAAAGGCAAAAAAATATATTAGAAGATGAAGTGTGTTAGTTTAACAAAACTACATTCCGTTTTATCTATCAACATGCGAATTACCAACAATATGCGAAATTGATTCATTCAAATAAACTGAATATTAAATAAGCTTGAGACCTGATAGTTACCACGTTCAAATTATTATCATTTTCAAGAGTATTGTTATTCATTTCCAGTTAATAACTTCTGAACGGAAGGTGGGATTAGGATTATTGAGGCTATAATAGTTTTGTCTTCAAAAATTAATGGGGGTCTGTCTTGGATGATTTTTCTGTCCCATTTAGAAGACGTGAACGAAAACATAATACCAATACCAATAACAATAATGATAATTTGAACGAGGTAAGTGTTGAAACTATCGACAATATATACCGATTATCGAGAAAAATATTATCGACCGATAGTCATCAGAAATATTTTCTATATTTTTTTTTAGACAATCTTAAAACAGCATAAAAACTGTTTCCAGATATTTATGTGTTTGTTATATTATGCTTACATACTACACGGAGATTTATAGATTAAATAAAGCGTTATAATCTTGATTTTTTGTTGTTGTCCGGACGCTATATCCGTGAACCGATTTTAATAAACGACTAATTTATTAGTCGTAAAATCTACGAAGCTTGCCGGTACATTTTTTTTGAAATGGCTCCTTTAAAATGATGTTTTTTTCCCTTCTTTTTTGATTATCTCAAAAACGCGTATCACGATTTTAATTAAACTTTTATATATTGTGAGGATATACCAGACTAATAATATGGCATGGGTATAATATCCCGTTTTATATTGCGTCTAAATCTTTTCTGATTCAATAGTATGAGTTAAAGCCTATTATGATCTGCCTATGATGCCTGAGGATGAGAAGAGATGTGGAGTGTTTTTTTACTGTGAAACTTCCTTGAAAAAAAGTAAATAAAAACTGAAATAAAATGAAGCTTTCGCCAATGGTATGGTTGCTTAATAAAAGTAAATTTTCTATTCAAAGTATTTTTCGTTACTATGTTTACTTTGTCACAAAGTAAATCTAACGTTCACTCTATCTATTACAAAGTATATATTACAATTAATTTAATTTATAAATTTGTACCTACAAAGTAAATTTAGTTAAAATCTGGTTAAAATTTACTTTCTGGAAAGTATATTTCCTTCTTTCTAATAATTCGCTATTTAAACGCATTTTTTAGGACTTTAGACTAGTATACATTTTAAACAAATAACTTTTTCGTCAAGCGGAAATCTGAAAACGCGCTTCTAATCAAAGTAAAATTTACTTTTGTAAGAAAGTAAATAAATATTAAAAAATAAAGTAAATTCTACTTTTTACAAAGTAAAATGTTTACTTTGCATAAAGCTATAAATTAACTTCAAAACTTAGGTAGGACGTAGGACTGCAAATTTTTGTAATTCCGTAATTTAATGGATTGACTTTTATAACTATTTTTTTTCAATTCTTTCATCTATGGTTTTCATTTGACATCACTTGTCCATAATTAAATCCAGCTGAGCCAAATGGAAAGAGACTTAATGTTTTTGAATAAATTTTCAATAGAATTTTTTAAGCAATTCTTGTCCCCGTTAACATCTAAAAAAAAATCCAAACTCAAAATCCGAATATTGTACATATTATCGCTGCAGCTTTACCTTGTGCGTTCGTTAAATGCAACAATATTCAATATAACATTGAATAATAAATATTATTTCACTCTATAGGTAACTATCGATATAAAAAAAAATACTTACTAACCATGATTTTATAATACGTCTTATTACAAAAAGACAATATTTGTTTTGAATGTTTGTTTGTTTAATATGTTTATAAATGGCTGATTGAATGAGTCAAGGTTGTGGATTTTTGAATAATGTGTTTTCTTACAATACAATAAAAACTAAAATATATATAAAAAAAATATGTTATTTGAAATTACAATAATTGATAAAGTTTTTAAAACCAAAAGTGTGATTATCTTCTCATTATTTTTAACTCTATATAAATTAACTAGAGATTGTTTTAATTTTTTCTTGTGCATATATACCTATACAATAAATAAAACCACCTGATAATTGCTTTGCTCATCAATTTAAATGTAAGATTACGAATTTTTTGCTTTTTTTTTTACAAATAAACTGCTTATTTGACAAAATAAATATTTAACAATCTTTTCCAATATTGCTCGCAGCATTTTTTTTTCTTTTATACCTATATACTCGTATTATATATGTATTTAATTTTGTCTTCATAAACAATACATCGCAAATCAACTTATTTAACAGAGATTGCCATAGCATATACCGCTTGCTCGCTAGTCATTCGCTTCGTTCAACCTACACTTCAATATTTCATTTTATTTCTATCCATATTATATTTTGAATTGTGTTTAAAAATTATTTTAGAAAACATCATACATTATTAATCTCGCATATTTATAAAGCATTTTTAAATGAAACGAATGATTTCAAGGTTTAACAACTAAGCCACTATAAGCATTTTATAATATTAGATTATGGAGAGAGAAATATATTACATTTTATAAATAAATATATATCTATATGAAAATTTGCATTTAAAATGTTTATAAAAAAAAAAAAAAAAAATAAAGAAAAATAGTAAATAAACGTTGAAGTTTTAGGTACGTGATGGTGGCGGGACTCCAGATCTAAATATTAACAAAATATTATACATCTGATGACGTCACTGAATATAATGTAATCGTATATTGACTTATAGACGTTTTAACTTTGTTTTATTTTATTTTTAATTCATTATTATGAATGCTAAGCATTCATTCGATCGTGTGCAATACATATTTATACAAGAAATGTTGATTTTTATTTTTAAGTTGTTTCTACAAAATTTATTTTTAATGTGCCTGTTTTTAGTTTGATATTTATTTTTTTATTTTTATTCAGTTTAACTAAATAGATTTTTTTTTATGTATGTTTAAACAAGAAATCTGCTTCGTGACGATTTAATCATTATTATCGCATATTTTAGCATGATTTAATAATGCTGTTATGTGTGTAATTGCGCTTTTTAATAATATGGTCAAATAGTTTGAGAGTCTTTTATATTAAATATACAAACCTATCGAGAATATACATTATCTGAATAAACAAAGAAAATAATATTTACGATGAATACCTACTGACTGAATAATTGTAATATTTTAGGAATAAATAAATAACGTCTATCAAACGTTTTCATGATTTTTTTTTTTTTTGGAAGCTTTTGTAGCTATAAACTTTTTTGGTTTTCAAAAACGGGTCTAATCCTGCGTCATGCTGTGAATAATCCTATAGGCTTTTATTATGTGCTAAGAAAATAAATTCCAATTAACCGGTTCTTCTGTAATTTTTTTTGTCATTTATAAAGAATGCCGTATAAATTTAAATTAATTGGAATTGTTCACATCGATTCTCTTAATACTTCTTCAAAACTTTGTTTTTCTTTTTATATTAGCTCTAAAGAAGAGAATCGAACCAAGGTTTTTATATCCCTCGTGTATTTACATGCGTATATTCTTTAATATTTTTTCGATCATTCTACTGTTCTTATAATAAACCATCAAATTTATCTAGCTATTGGTCATTTTGATAAAGACTTGAAAGTTTAGAAAATAAATTAGACTTGTGTCATTTTGTTTCCACTTAGTTTATTTAGTGAAAACATTAAAAATCATAAACTTTCGAAATTTTATATTAGTTAGGGAAATAACTACTAGATTTAGCTCTAATAATGCATGAAAATTAGTTTCCCACTACAGTGAAAAATTCTGAACCCAATTCGTTTGACAGGTTAGAAAATGTTACTACTTCACCCCCTAATAGATGGTAGGGTGAAAGGGGCAACATTTTCCTGTCAAGCGAATTGGATTTGTTCCTATTTCCCTAACTAATATATAGAAATGTATTTGAAAAAATACAATATGTCTCATAATCTCATATATTTTAACTTCTAAACTACTTTTTCATTATACTGTCCCGGCAATAAATTTACAAATTATCACCAATAATATTTTTGTTAATATATCTGTATATTCGGACTACGTTTAGTATCAGATGTTTAAACGTGTATTTTCGAAAATTAAACTTTATAAGATATTAAGTGGATCTATTACCCATCTTTTAAGAAGTTATTCATTAATTTACAGAATGTTTTGACTAAGCTATCGACTCCCAAAGTCAGCAACGCTGTGCACCTGAATTTTCGTTTTTGGTTGACTTTGGACTAAACGTAAACATGTTAAAAAAGATATTTTTAATTTTATAGATTGCATAATTTGGTTTATTAGCATAATTTATATGCTTTGTCAATGAAATAATAATAATAATTGATTATTTTTCATGAAATCCTACTGTTCGTGCATTGAAGCGATATATTATAATGAACATACGAGAGAAATTTACAAAGTGGTACAAATGTGATAAATATTTAATATGTGACACGCATGTACACTATTATTATAATATGCATTTATATAAAATTGGAAATTTTCAAACAACTATTCAAAAATATTTAAGAGAATCAAAAATTGACGAAAATAAAAAAACCAAGAGTTTTTGGGTATATTTATATCTATAGTTAAATTAAAAAAAAAAATATGTGAATGTAAATTTATTTTTTTAGTGAAAACTACTAAACACGCTTTGACCTCTTGACAACTTAAATCGTCCTTCAAAAAGGTATATATATAAAAAAAAAACCTGATATTTTTTTTAGTAGGTTCACCGAAACCATTCAAACAAAAATAATATTTTCAAATTTTATATGACCATGGCCGATAACGAAATCATAAGTCTATAACTTTTAAAAATACAATATTTGGATAAGAAATTCCTTTAAAAAAAAATTACACAACATAAATTACAACGCCCGTCCGCCCGCGTCTTTAGTTTAATTTTTTTTTTTTTTTTTAATTGTGAACAAAAAAAAAGGTCGGTTAATAAATTTTATTAGATTGAAATATAAGCGCAGAAAAAGAGCGAAAAGAGAAGGATGCGTGATTGAATTTATATTTTATATATTTTTAGTTTCTTTTTCATATAGCTATACAATAATTTCAAAATCTATTCAGACAAACTGATTACGTAAAAATAATTCCACATTACTATAATAATAATTGTAGTTTCATTTCAAATATAGAAGGAGTCTAATAATAATTTTAATAAATTTTTAAATTGATTTTATACTCATAGAAAACTTATTATTACATTATATGTACTTAATGGGTGGCTAGTTAGGCAAAAAAAAAAAAAAAACTAACAAAATTAAAAAACAAAACAAAACAAAATAAAACAAAACAAACATATATGACGCGCGTAGGTTAAAAGATACAATTACATTATTTGTCTATCGAAAAGCGTTTAAATATAAAATTTACAAAAATGATATAAGAAAAGGTATGTCAAGGTTATTAAATATTTATTCAGATTTTGTTTAGAGCTAAAATATTATTTTTATAATGACATTTGAGTGCTATTTAATATGAATTTCTACCGAAGCGGAAAATAAAATAAATGCAATTGTATTTTATACGCAGATAGTCACCATCGACAATTTATTTATTTATTTTGACAATTTTAAATTAATTGTCTCGTAATTAACACAAATAACTAAACAAATAGAAATAACATAATTTAATGTCGTCATCATCTTCTTTAATGTATTGCTCATAGCTGGTACCTGTAATATTAATATAGTTATGGTATATTTCTTTTATAAACGTTGTTACTTAGTAGTTGTAGTATGATACAGAGGCGCCGAGTTTTTATCAAACCATTGGGTGCAAAAAATAGAAAAAAAGGTCATCAAAAATTTTTTTTTATCGCGAGAGCAAAAAATATCGGTCTTCAGTCTTCACCATCGACGATTTGCAACGATTTGCAAAACTGCCTCAAAATAAAGTTGAGAGCAAAAAAAACGGTGTTCAGTCTTTAAATACCGCGGGAAAAACCGCGCTGTATGCAAATCGTATTTTGGAAAAGTGAAAAAAGATAGAATTTTCGGCAAAACCGACGACTCTGCTGCAATATATTAATTTTTATTTTGAAAATCCATCGGGTGCATTGCACCCTATGAATCGTTGCATCGGGTGCGCTCGCGTCGCTGCACCCATGTAGTCGGCGCCTCTGGTATGATAGTTACATAATCTATCAATTTATCAAAATCAAACCATTTAATTTCTGTCAAATGTTTTGATTCATTTAGACTCACAATCTGAATTAATTAATTTAAACAATATATGTTTACCTACCCCAGAACATTATGCATAATTACATCAATATCATTTATAAATAAGAATACTTAATAAACAAGCTACCAATAGATTGGTACACTCTGCTTCATTTTTATAATTATACCAAATTAATTTCATACATGGTGTATAAAGTGTACTAAGTACTTATAATATATAATAATTGATGTAAATTTATGTATAATTTTCATTAAAATCACGGATTAATTTTTCAAGACAATCAAAAAACTTTCAAATTTGAAACTTTGAAAAAAATATATATATTCACGATTACAATAATTCTTTATTATTTTCAACAATGAAGCAAAAACGAATAAATATGATACTCCGATGTAATGAATCTTCTATTGAATTTGTTTATACTAAATGCATAGTAACTACAAATAAACAGAATAATAAAATTTTATGATAATTTAAATTACAAAACATTTTAAATGGATTAATATTTTCATGATACAATAAAAATGCATGCTAACTGCGTGTAAAGAAGGTACAACCTGCGACATATGATGACGATATATGTAATTCAAGAAGTATTGTAATGCAATCTAATTTCGAGACAACAATGTATATACTGTTGGACTTAATGTAATTAACTGAATTACTTTTGCATCTTTTGTTTTATTGCAATGTACATAATTTTTTCGTTTTCATTTTTTTTTTTTTAAGTAATACTAAGCGGATTAGTTGAGTATTAGAAACATTTTATGAACTTATATATTCTTTTTTCTGTTATCGAGTTCAATTGGATCATTTTTGAAGTTCCTTGTTAGACTATTTAGAAGAAATGAAGGTATAATACATTTCATGAGGCGTAGAAAAATGTATTTGAATACAAACAATAAATAAATAAACAAGAAAGACTATTAAAATTGGATTAGTATCCAATTTATTAATATGCATTGGGAATTAAAATATTGAGTATATTGAAGGAAAAAAAAACAGGCTGCCAATGGATTTGTTACACGACTTCAATTTTTGTTAAGAAAAAAAAAAGGAAAAAAAAGTGCACAAACAACAAAAAAATAATAAAACATGTAGGCACCTACAAATTTATTCTTCATGTTTGTTTTTTTATGCTTTCTGAGGTTATTAAAGTTGGACGGAATAGATTAGTAGCATACGCTGCTTGTTTTATAAATATTCCGTACATATATATGCATACAGCAGCAGATTAAAATGACTCAATATTTTATAATGAATCTTAAATGATTGTTACATGATGAGCAAAATTATATTTGAATATTAACAATGTATAGCTAATTTATTTTTTTCTATTATATTGAATTCATAAATTTTAATAATAACTATGGCTACATACGTATTAAATAATTTAAAATACAATATGAAAATTTGCTCACAATGTGTTACGAATCTCATATGTTCCCATATTCGATGTAAAACAAAGAGATAGTCACAATGTGCAATCAACACAGGATTTTTATTATTTCATATACCTAGATCTCTAGTAATCTATAATGTATATATAATATATGTATATATTTATATTATAATACATATTGTATATAATATATAAATATATATCAAATCTATTTGATATGAAAGTGTTGTATTTATTAACGATACATTTTAGACGTCTAACCATTTTTCTATTGATATCCTATATTCTAAATTGTGTTTACTTAGAGTGGCGATATGAATAATAAAAAAATAAGTAAAAGTGATACATTCTTCACATACCAATTTAATTTGATGTACACTCACTGTTTTTTTTTTTTATATATTAAATATTCAATCAATTTAGTTGAAAACTGGAAACGTGTGGTTGATCTCTAATTGTAGTTTGGCTGAATGAACGATATAATTACAAGTGAGTGGCAGACAATGAAAAATTAATGAAAAATTAATTTAAAATTCATATTTAGTTTTTATTTTTTTATTTTTTATATAGTTTACACATAAAAGTACAAATACTGTTTGTTATTTTTGTCTGAAATCTCTGCATTCATAATTATTTATAAATTGTTCAATCATATATTATCATTATTTTCTTTTAAACATTTTAAAAATGAAAAATTTCATAGTTAAATGCACTTTGATATTTATACAAATATATCTCTAAATACAGACAAATCTGATGTACTTTTACTGTAGATATACTCTGAACCAAATGCATTACATGCGGAATGTATTAACGGGTCAATCAATGTAATGTAATAAGTGCAACGGTTCTTTTTTATCTCTCTTTTTTTTTTAAATTAATTTTTCATTTTAAAATTGCATATTCAAATAGTTTTTTTTTTGTAGTGGTAAATTATTAAACCTCTACTCTACATATGTCTTGTAAATGCCAGCAACGTCATGCTGTTTACAATTCGTGCTCTTCGTCTTCTTACAAAATTGTTCTTTTTTAAATCTATAACACAACATGCTGATTACTGAGGCGTTTATTATTATGATTAATTCTATAATATAATTAAATAATAAATAATCGCGATGTACCTTTTAAAATATTTATAAAATATATATATATTTAATAAATTTATAAGACTTGTGTCTGTATTACAATATGATCATCATAAAATTATAATAAACATAAGACATTAATATTGTACAATTACAAATATTTTGTACTTATTTAACCACTTAGCATTCCATTTATTCAATTGCGTTCTGTATGGCTTGATATTAATTTAAATTAGTTATTATTACTTAAGATAAGAACGCACTTTATTGCTTTTGCAAAATATACAATTTTAGAGAAGATAATCACAGATGACGTGTTCATTGGAATAAAAATTGTTTAATTTATTTTATACATATTTTTTTCACAAAACTAACTAGTGTTCACTGCTCAGGTCCATCAAATATTTATTATGCAAACATCATAGTATTTAAATATTTTTAAACCAGCTTCTCAGCAACTTAATTTTTACTTGTTGCTTGCTGTGGTTCTCAGGTAAGCTTGCTCAGGTAGCGAGAATAGTTCTTACGGAGAAAAAATGTTTTTTTTTTTTTTACCACTTGACCGATGGTTGGGTGTTAAGATTAAGTGATCGAATTATGGTGTATAATATACCAAAAGCGACGCACAATCTTCTGTTCGTGGTGTTCGTGAAAATAGATAAGTTTAAGATTCGATGTGAATCATTATTGGCTCTACGGATCCGATTTGGTGGTTGAAGATGCAAGTTAGTCAAGTGATCAGATTGAAATCAACAGCTATATATTTTGATGAGAATAAATTCTGTGGCTTTTGGTAACATTCCAAACAAAAATGACATAGTGTATCACTCCAATGACGCTCTCTCTCATGCAAGTGGTCTATATAATGTAATACATATTAGAAAGTACAGAGTATTAATTTACCATATTTTTTTTTTAACTTATATAAATATAATATAAAACATATATGTACATTAGGGCGGTCCTTATTTTGCGATTTGTGATTTTCTTTCAATGGATGGGCAGAAAATCGTTCCATTGCATCTGAAA
>JAABKK020035719.1:0-15449 GCA_011634745.2 Catotricha subobsoleta
GATGTGCTTACACGAATACAAATATTTCTAACCCAATAAATAATTTTGCCGCTCGTACTTTTTCTTTCTTCCCAACTTTTTCTTACTCCATAGAAACCTAGGGTAAGAGATTTTATAGTCGGTGAGACTTTGAAATTCTTGCCACATTTCTATTGCTATATGTTTTGAAATTAAAACTGATATTTTTTTTGGACTAATAACAACCAATATTATATATTTTTTATATTTTTTATATTTTTCACATAATTCACAAAAAATTACTCATTATCAACTCTGTAAACATACCTACTTATTATTAATCATTTGCTTGTACTTATCAATAGCATATAAAAAAAATAAAATATATAAATATAAAATACAATCACAAACTACATTAAGAATATTATAATATTTTTTCGTGATTTTCTTTTCTAGCTTCCCTGATTTCCACTCAGTATTTCTCCAAGATGTGACCAAAAACCTGAGATAGGAACAGAAAGAGGAACAGGAACAACAGGAATAGCAGCAGGTTGAACAGAAATGGTAAACACCTTTAATTGAAAATTGTATTGTTAAGATAAAATATTCCACAATTTCACATTATATTAATATAAAACATTTCCATTAAAAAAAAAATGGGATATTTTCGAGGATATTTTTAAAATAATTTAAATACCTGAATTAATATGAGAATAAAAATCGTATAGATGACTGATTTCATTTTTAAAATAATTATGATTGAGATATAGCAATATTAAATAAATTATTAAATTACTGAAACGTTACTTTTGTTTTACTATTTTATGTTCACAAATTGTATTCACTTTTATATTCTACCTATATTTTAGAAATATTTAAATAAATAATATATGCAATAAATTTAAATTATTAAAATTTTCGGTATTGATTTAGCGTTTAAAAATAAAAACATATGGTTCAAAAGCTATTCAGTTTTCATCTGTACAAAAATATTTACTTATAAAAAAAAAAGACAACAACGTATTTAATTTATATAATATATATTAATATATAATAGAGTACTTCGCGGCGAATCAAATAGAGCACGACAATAACATAACATAACTTTTTACATTAATTATGGACGTTCATGAATTTTCGTGTTTTAAATACAAAATTTTATAAATTAATAATAAAAAAAATAGCATTATGGACGTCCACCACGGAGGGGGGGTCTGTAAATTTGGACATAAACAGACAAGGGGTAGGGGGGAGTCGAAAAATGACTGAAAATCCTGGACGTCATTTATGGACGGTCCCTAAGTATTATTATTATTATATTTCTTTATTATTATTATTATTTTTTTGGTTTTTTTGATTCTTATTCGAATAAGACTATTCTAGGCATATGTGTAATTGTGTATTTAATTTTATATTTACCCCAATGCGCCTGCCTTCCTTTATTATTTTCTTTTGCTGAGCAAATATTTACGATTTTAAACCGATGCAAAAACAAATGATTTCTTTGTCATGTACCGACTAATTATAAAATCGAAAAAAATAAATAAACAAATATGTTTTCTTTTTCAATTGATTGCACAAAACGTACATTGAATTTTGTCTCCATATATTTTTTTTTTGTAACGATAATGCATATTAAAAAAAAAATTAAAAAATTCCCAAATAAAGTCGAGTAAAGAAATGAAATTCACATTCAACTCTATTTTCGTTCGATATCAGTATTCTTTATAAATTTAGTGTAGGTACTCATATATAATAGCGCGGTGTGTGTAGCGTGCTCGTGTTTGTAATAAAACCTTTTTCACTGTAAGTTAGGTAGATGTACTAGTACATCTGATCAAAGAAAATAAAAAAAAAAAAAAAAAAAAGAAAACAAGCAGGCGACATGATTTTTCGGGAGGTGAATGCCCTTTCTGAAATATAATATATGTTATGAGGTGGTTAAGTATTTACATGATGAAGTTGCATGTTGGCGGGATTATTGGTAAAAGTTAACTTACAAACTTGTTGCATAAATATAATGTATATATTATGGCTAGTTCTGCGTTTAGAAAAATTGTAAAAGTAGCTGCCCCTTTTAAGGTTAACATTAATATTCTTTATGTAGTTTTTATTGAAATTGATGTCTATCTATAATTTAGTATAAGTTGAAAAGAGAACATAACTATCAAAATAAATCAATATAATTTACATTGAAATGATGTTCTTGTTTGAAAATTTATGTAAAATTCATTTAATATTTATAACTAACATGGAAAGAAATAGAAGAAAAACATATAAAACAATGAAATTTATAGAAAAAATCTATAAATAGATTAATTAATTAACGAAAAATATAAAAATAAAACCTACAACTGTTATTGCATTGATCTGATAACGATAGTGTCGTTTCAGTATCCAAATAAATGCCAATTATGTTTTTGGTTGCTGTGCAACATTTTACAGATAAACCACTGAGATATATAATTGTTGATCATAAACATCTTGTAAATTAGCTAATTTCTAATTTTCTTATGGCATTTTACTATTTATTAAAAATATTTCTAAAACGTCATATTTGCATTTAACCTTGTACTTCCTGAACAAATTTTCAGAATTATTTCACATAATAAAAATGAAATGAACAAATTCATGTTATATGACCATACATACAGACCACAAAATGCTCATCATAACAGTATTATAAAACCCATACCAATGCGGCGCTCTAATTTTGTATGTCACCGCACCACTTTGCTTTCCAATTTATTAAAATACAAAATATAAAATATAAAATTATTCAATTTCAAACCTTATGGTAACAATAAAGAACGATCATGTGAAATAATGCTGATATGATGGCTTTTATTTAAATAAAACAATATTTAACGTATGCGAATCAAAACAAAATTTTGCAATAATAAAGTAAGCACTTTTAAATATTACAAAAAAAAAAAGAAGAAGTAAAAAGTGCAATTATTTTTTCTCAATTTTTTTTTTTTTTTACTTTTCTTTCGCATCTGTTTTAAGTACAGGCGAATAAATGCGAATAGCAAAAATGTTTTAGGTCAACTATTGCAGAACTATTTTAAATTTCTATTTTATTAACACTCACCACTAATTTCCACTTTTCTAACATATTCCAAATATTATATGGGAATTCACGTGCCTATTGTAATCGAAACACTTACACTTAATATCAATTTTTAAATCAGTGCATAAGTAATGTTTACAAAATACTGCTTATTTTCATTACAGACAAATATCATTCAGTATCGTAAAAATATATATAAAAAAAAAAAAAATTTAAGATGGCGTCTTGTAGTTTATAAAAAACAAATAATTAGAACAATATTTAAATTCAATATCAATTATCGTTTAGTTTTTTAATTTTATGAACACATCGCAATTAAATAATTAATAATTTTTGATTTTAAGCAATTTTAATTGTTTACAATAAAGATTTTTGTCAATATTTCGATTATGCAAAGAGAAAAAAAAACACTGCTCTGATGACACTACAATACCACCAATAGTTAAATGGGTCATCACTATTGAAACAATGTTGCCATCACAAAATAATAATATTTTATTTCTTTGGTTAATTTTATTGTTTTTGAAAATATTGGAAGTCGTAGTCGTAACCGTTTTCAAAATTTAACAGCGAACGAGAAAACTAGATGTATTGCTTATTTGTGAAAGTGTCAGGTTTATTATACCATGTGCAAAATAATTTTCATACCTAATGGTAATCATACAAATGATTCGAAGATTGATTTTTGGAACCTTGCTATACCATTTATACGGAATGCCAATAACTTTTTTTTTACAAAGAGTATTTAAGGTTAAGCTCGCATCACATTCGTTGAATTATGCAATGAATGCAACCTTATAATAATGAAAGTTTTCCTAACTGAAATATTATTTTTGAATTCTTTATTCAAGTAAGTATTTGTAATTTAAATTTTGTTAATATGTAATTTTTGATATTTTTTTAAAATTTATGAATTGTTGTAAATAGGGAGTTGGATTGGGAGTAGTTCATTCATCCAAATGATAATCTATTCTATATCAGCAAATGAAAACTTTTTGTTTTTATCATCATTCTTGAAAATAATCAAAAAAAAGTTACATGGCAACATTAGATGGCATCAAAAACATATGTTTCGGCTGCATACAATTGTCAATTTTTAGTAAAATAAATATTTTTGCTTTCTCTGATGATAATGCAGATCGTAAAATTTGAATTTAATTTTTAATAATAAATTTACCCGTTTAGAAAGTTAGAATTTGAACTGTTTGACCGAATATGTAGGCGCTAGTAATTATTACTAGATGATAAATAGAAATGCTTATCTTTAAATCAGAAACCTGTGATTTAAAACCTACGGCTCTTGAGTAACATTTATACAGTTAAAATTGATGTCATTTAGATTGAGATTTAAATTTTATTGTATTTGAACAACATTGATGAAAATGTAAATCAATAAATAATCATCGAATATAGTTTATTATAGAAATTTTAGTTTTTATTTCGAAATTTTATGATATAAGTTTAGTGTAATAATTATATAGAGCAACGACTCAAAGTTAATATTGAATAAGTTTAGAGTAAGTTTAGGGTAAATTAATATATGGAAGAAGAAGATATATGCCGAGGAAAGATAAATATGAAATCACGATAGTAATACATATCTGGCAGACTGTTATTGATTATATTTATATATTGTAAAACTGCAACAATGCGATAAGTATGAAAACATACAAAAATTATTTCAAATTTAATAATAATTAGCACCTTTGCGATATTATTTTTTATTCATTATTTTTAATATGATCAGAATAATAGAACGAAATACTTTCTTCCTGATTGCACAAATCAATATTACATTCCAATTCCGTTGTTGATCTAAAATTTTTACTAGGATGTCCATAAATTTTTAATTTTGTTATCATGGATGTAACCTCTGAATTATTTCCACACATTAACAATAATTCTTCATAGGGTGATGAAGCAGAAATTTTTAACTGTTTAAATGTAGAACAAATGATATTTTTATTTTGTGAAAATGTTGCAATAACAGAAATAAAATACTTCATGCTCATTAGCGTCAAATGTCCAGAAATCCGTCTGGGTTATAGCAAATCGTCCATGTGATTTACAGAAAGCACTCTTCAAATTCTCACAGTTTAGTGCAATAATTAATGTTAATGGTTTTAATCTCGATTCATCTGCTGTTAACGTACGCTATTTC
Source organism: Catotricha subobsoleta (assembly GCA_011634745.2). Classification (NCBI taxonomy): domain Eukaryota; kingdom Metazoa; phylum Arthropoda; class Insecta; order Diptera; family Cecidomyiidae; genus Catotricha; species Catotricha subobsoleta. The sequence continues at coordinate 5,193 of JAABKK020035719.1, forward strand.
AAAATGTATTTAACTAATTATTGAAATATATTGCTAATCAAATCATATCAAACCTGACTTTGATGAATCGGAACAATATATCCTGATCGTATAAATATAGCTAATGGTGAATCAAACACCATATACTTTGAGTAACCAGTTTTTAAAATAGCAAAACCAAATCGAAAATCAAAATACTTGTCAGGAAAATATATAGATTTCTGGAAGACAAATACTAAATTATGAATTTTCAAAAATATGAAAAAAAAAATGAAAAGAAACAAATTATGAAAATATGAATCAACCTCATAATAAGATGGTCCAGGCTTTAGAATTGGTACCACTAATAATGCTTCGCCCAATAAGAATTGATCATCAATGGATATATTACGAAAATGATAAAACAATGGTCGCATAACTGTTTCATTTGCCAACAATATTGTATTAAAATATGCTAAGAGCGAATACCGCCTGAAATGATAATAATATCGATAATAAGAATGATTTCAACTTCAATTTTCCGGTTAATATATACGTTTCTATTGCATCATTCATATAAAGGGTTGCAACTCCCGAAAATTGATCTGGTACTTTATCTGCACGTACACGAAAAATTGGAGTAACTGATGCGAACTGATACCTGATTGAGTAAAATTAATTGAATTTTCAATGAAATTTTATAATATTTTTCCCGATAAATATGACGCTTACCACCGTACACAAAGTTGCTCATCAACCGGACCACTTGAATTTCCACATACTTCAACTCCACTTATTCGAATTCCAGTTAATGATTCCGACAAAATATTATTCATAGCTTTTCTTAAACCATCCCAAGTAGACGCATAATTTTGTGATAGTCCAGCAATATCACTATTGTAGCTGTAAGTTGATGCAATTAAAAATTGTTTCTGAATTTCTAATGGTTTAATAGCCTTCAAGTAGAGTAATGGCATACTGTTGTAAAAATTTAATATGATTTCATCGGTATGGGATAATTTCAAATGTGGAGGTGTTAGTTCAATGGTGGAATTTGAAAAATTCTGTTTTTTTTTTTTTAATATTAAGATGATTAATTTTTTTCATTATTAATTATTAATCATATATTTACTTGGGGAATATAAGAAAATAAGTCTGAATCAAGTTCTCTCGTTAAATTTTTAGAACCATCTTTTAAGCAATTATTTTGGAACATCAATCCGTCCGCATACTTTTTCAAAAATTCTGGAAAATGTTTACTGATCCACGTGAATGCAGATGGATTGCTCCAATCAATATAAGCAACAGTATGGTTATTAACTCTGCCATTATAAATATCAGAAGTATCATTCCGAAGAAATATATTTTGATCTTTTGCATCTTGATATAATTGATCCTCCGCTACTACTACCTATTAAAATATTAAATGGAATATAAATGTTCATATCTATATATGTTTATATTTAGTTATTTTCTATAGGAGTTTCATATCAAACCTGTGGATATACTGAAAAAATAATTCTCTTTTTCATATCTTTCAAAATATTAATCGAATTAATAATATTCAATTTCTCGTTTTCGGTACCATTTATAAAATAAAATATTCTTTCATCAATGCAATGAGAATCGAATGGCATGTTCAGAGTATTCAATTCATTAGCAAAATCAATATCGAAGTTATTTCTGAAAAAATATGAGTTCAAATTAAAGTAAATATTTCCCAGGTAATTATTATTATTATTATTAATATTACTTTAAAGCATTACAAACATGAACTCCTTGTGCCCAATATGGTGGAACAATATTCTTAACATGTGATATTTTTTCCATTTCAGCTAAAATTTCTGAAAATTCTGTACCGACCAAAAAATCAACACTAAAACTTTTACTAGACAATGTTCGTATTACAATTACAGATGATTTTAAGATCTCAATTTCTATTGGACTGTCACCGCTCAATAGAATTGCATGGAAATGATCGGTTGTAGCACCTGAAGAAATTTATTTATTAATTTGTATTCCCTGTAAGCAATGAAAATTCATTATAAATGAATTTGTTACAAACCTCGTGCCAAAATAAATGGAATTCGATTGTTATCTGGATTTTCATTTTTTAAGAGCAGTGTTTTAAATGGTCTCTCTACTATAGAAAATTCTCCTAGACCATATAACTCTGACACACCTAACGACAATGACCATTCAAAATAGTATTGACTTGCAATTAGAGGTCCACGTTTTGAAGACAATAACAAATGTTTTTTTGTGCTATCATACACTTCGATGGAAAAATCTGTTTCGCTTATTTTGTAATTAAATAGTGGTGGCCAATCGTCAATTTGCTTTGCAAACTAAACAATAAAATAACTAATTGTTTATTATCAAACAATATAAAATTAATATTACTAATATAGACAGCACCTCTACTGGTTTAATTGTCGATCCAATATCAATTTTTAGCCTTCTTGATGTCACTTTTTTTACCGAAAATTGCAATTTTTTTATTGATACCTCACCGAAAGGAGTTAGCTCTTGATATGGATCCAAAAAACCAGAAGAATCAATTGATTGGATTTTTTTTGCATAATATTGATACTGCGATGGTATTGAATGATAACAACCAGTAAATGCAGAATAACAACAACCATGCTTGATGCAAACACTTTCGGTTATATTCTGAAACAAAAGTATAATAGAAAATTTAATTGAAAATTATTTTATTTTATCGCTTTTACTAGATTTCCACAAGGAACGTGATGTTTCTCTGCATGACTGCATGTCATTTTAATCGATGGCAGGCTATTATTTATTGGATTATATTCACGTGAAAAGAATATAATGTAAACAGTTGATGGAATAATTATACCAAATATCAAATATGCGACTATTATTCTCAATGCTTTGTTTAACATTACTCTATGAAATAATGCTGCTTCTGAAAATTAATAAAAAAAAATTATGGTATATCTTATTTTTTTAAATAAAAAAACATACTCTGTTCAATTTCAATAGGAGCCACCACCTCCATCTCTACATTTTTTTCATTTTTATACTTTAATTGTCCAGTCATAATGCAATTTTAATAATTTCTAGAATCTATTCTTTCTTTTTCTAATTCTTTAGTGCCATATAATCGAACTCAATCACGTAGTACATATCTAATGACTACACCATTGTCAATATTAAATTATTTAAGTACAATTGAATGCGCTGATCAAACTAATATATAATATAATTGACATTCTTATCTTATCATAATTTTTCTATAATTGATTTTTAATTTGACTGTGATTATGCTATAATAATAATTTGTAAGTGTATAATAGCGAAAACAATAAATTTTTAAAAAAAAATCGCAAATTTCATATTGAACCGACTTATTTTCTTTTATTTTCCATTAGTTATGGCATTTCAAATATTTGAAATCATTTATACGAAACAGTGCAGACAAAATTATAATATAATATATAGTTATGCATATTCACACCTTTTACTAATATATACTTTACTTATTTATTTACTTCTCGGTATTTATTTAATTCTCGGTATTTATTTAATTCTCGTTATTAGTGAAAAATTATGAAATCAGTCTCTTTACGTTTTATTTTTTTTTCGTATTGTCTATTTACTCCCAAGTTTTCAATAAATGCATTTAATATCATCTACTTCTCCACAATATATGTATGATTGTAGACCCCACAATATATAGAAAAATGAAGCTGATAGAAAATAATTGTTATGACCTTGATAAAATAAAACAAAATGAAAAATTGAAATCGAAAAGCAGTGGTGAATCAAAAATTTTTGTCTATTGAGTATTTACAATGAATTTCGTTTTTTTTACTTCAACTTTGCGGAATTCGGCCGAATTTTGAAAAAAATCAAGTATTGGTTCGGCAAATTTTTTTATTCGGCGGTATTGCCCCCTTTTTTTCGACCACGTGTTTATCTTTTTTACAAAATTGAAGTCATGTACCAATCCACTGGCAGCTTGTATGTTTTTATAATTAAATATATATATGTGCCCAATGCTTAACCAATTCTTAAAATTATAATATTTGATAATGTATTGAAATAAAAAAAATGACGGTATGATATACGTACATATTTTGATATTTATATAGTTAATTATTATATATCATTTTTTTCATATATCTACTACATACGTGCTTTATCAGAATACGAATAATAAACAGATTAAAATATTGAGAGTAAAAAAATTGTTTTAGCTTGTTCTATACAAATAATATGTATAAAAAAATTGGTACTACATATTTGGAGTATTATAGGGTCGTCAACAGAAAAAAAAAATTGCCCGGCGCTTATACTTACCTATATAAATGTAGAATAAAACACTCTGGAGTTGTTACTTGTTAGTTAATCAATTTAAAAATAATTCACATTGTGTAGAGATCCCCTTATCAATATTGCAAATTTTTGTTTATTTGACTGGAAACAGTTTTCTATAAATATTTGTGAATGAAAGACGTATAATTTATACTTAGTTAAGTTAATATATTGAAGAAAATTATTATTTAATTGATATTTACAGAAATACAAACTAATTGAAACAATTCTTCTTTTGCGAGAAATAACAAAAAATGGTTGATTCATTTCTATTACTTCTGTTTATTGGTTTTGGTTTAATTATTTACGTTTTTTACAAATGGGCCACTCAGAACAACGATTTTTTTAAGCACCGAGGAATACCATTTCAAAAACCGAAATTTATTGTTGGAAACACAGCTGCATTATTTTTCCAGACGTTGAACGGAATTGATTTTATACAACAACTTTACAATGCATTTCCCAATGAAAGGTGAGAAATAGTCACGCCAAATATTAAATGTATTTTATTTCTTTCAGAATTAGAGTATCAATGTACAAATATTGAATTTCTTATTATTCCTTTCAGAATCTGTGGCTTTTTTAAATTTTTGACACCTATTTATTTAATTCGTGATCCTGAATTATACAAACAGATTTCAATAAAAGAATTCGATTCATTTCAAAATCATAAATTTTTTATTGACCTTAAAGCAGATTCACTAATGGCAAATACTGTTTTCATGATGCAGTATCAGAGATGGCGAGATATGCGCGCTACATTAAGTCCAGCATTTACCGGAAGCAAAATGAGGCACATGTTTGAGTTAATTAGAGAATGCGCAAAGGAATCAACCTATTATTACCTTAAGAAGTCGGAAGACAATGTTCAAAATTTAGTGGAGATGAATGATTTTTTTTCGCGATTTGCTAATGATGTGATTGCATCCTGCGCATTTGGTTTAAAAATAAATTCATTAGAGGATAAGAATAATGATTTTTTTAAGACGGGCAAAAAGTTACAAAACTTGGCATCACTTAAAGGATTTATGAAAATTCTTCTTCAAATGTTCATGCCAAGAGTGGGAAATTTTTTTGATATTGATTTAATTGAAGTTGATATCCGAAAGTTTTTTTCGAAAATGGTCTTGCAGAACATGGAGACAAGAAAAACAAAAGGAATAATTAGACCAGATATGATCGATTTGCTTATGCGTGCCAAACAAAATGCAAACATGTATCAAAAAGAGAAGGAAAATATTAACGAGGCAGATGTTGATACTGATTTGACTATTGCCAAACAAAGAAAAAATTTAAATTGGACGGATATAGAAATGATTGCACAATGTTTCGTTTTCTTTTTGGCTGGTTTTGATACTGTAACATGGGCGTTAGTGGCATCAGCATATGAACTAGCTCTCGATAAAGATGTTCAACAGAGACTAATTGATGAAATTGACAGAACTAGCAGTGCACTGAATGGAAAGGATATCACCTATGACCAGTTGCAGAAAATGAAATACTTAGATATGGTCGTAAGTGAAGTTTTAAGACTGAGGACACCCGCAATTTTTGTTGATCGAGTTTGTACCAAAGATTGTGTCCTAAATGATGGTGATAAGTTAAATGTGAAAATCGAAAAAGGAACTGAAGTGTGGATACCAATTTATAGCTACCATAATGATCCAAAATATTTTCCAAATCCAGAGAATTTTAATCCTGAACGTTTCAATGATGAAAATAAATGTAAAATGAATCCTGCACATTATGTTCCATTTGGCAGTGGTCCCAGGGTTTGTATTGGTAATCGCTTTGCGCTTATGGAGGTTAAATCCCTTTTATATTTCATGCTAATACATTTTACGTTTGAAATCACATCTGAGACCGAGGTTCCACTGAAATTGAGATCATCTATGTTTGGAATACAAGCTAAAAATGGATTAAATTTAGAATTAAGACCACGCCAAAATGTTCAATAATATTCTTTGAATAGATCAACAATGTGATTAAAAGGTGACGTAACATCGTTTCTATATGACAATAAATTCAAGGATAGTAATAATAAGTATGTATATAATGTATATGTATAAGGAAACATTTCAGTTGCATTGCTATCTGTATAATGACACAAATGTGTTAACATAGATTTACTTTAATTGCATTTCATTATATTAAATCTTTAATATTAGTATAGTAAAAATCTTACACAGGGTGTCCTAACACGAAAACTTTGGGTATACATATTTTCTATTCGATACATATATCATTATGTACCTCCACTGAAGGATATTTTCCTAGTGAATTCAACGCAAGGAATCGTTTGAATAGATATTTACTCATTCCCGAGTAATTGTCAAAACAGTTTTAATGTGACCATAGTTTTTGTTGAGACACCCTGTGTAGATTATATGTTTCATTCAAATAAGATTTTAGTTATATACGTTGTTTGTGTTGCAACCATAAATTTAAGCCTTAAGTTAAGTTGTGTAAAACCACAATTTACTTTAATAAAATTATTTGAAAATGAGAAACATAAATAAACCATGTAAGCTTATTTTTTCATTTCGCAGATATGATTACTGAAAAAAAAAATATTCAATAATCCATTTATTTCACTTCCAGCCCTTTTGAAGATTTAAAAACTAAAGGAGAGAGAATTTCTGACTGTTTGTCATTTCTTATTAATAAAACTTTAAAAAAAAAAAAGATTTCAAGCTTTTACGTAGTTTTTTATATGATTATAAAAGTTGGAATATCGATTTATTTTATTAACTCCTAAGTTATCAAATAATTCTATTACAGATTATATACAATAACAAATAATTGTGGCATCATATGGCCCCACACAGTACATAACGCAATTGAAAAAAATTAAAATTATAAAAGAATTTATTTGACCTTAACAAAACCAAATTTTGTTAAATAATACATACAATAACAAATTATTTTACATAAGTTTAGTTTTAATTCGAAAAGCAGAGTTGAATCGAAATTCTTTCGGTAATAACATAAATACAATTCAAACTTAAATCACTAAATTTATATTTTTTTTTTCTAATATATCAATTGTTGGATTATAGTTAGCTATCCAAAATTTCAATGGTAGATCCGCTTTTCAAAATAAAACATATACTAATAAATAAAACCAATGGTAGCATATAGCACACCAACAATACAAACTATCACATAGAAAAAATAAATGAAGATAAGAACAGTAATTAGCTTACTTAAATGTATTTAAAAATGAAATTACTTGATTATTGGGCTCATTTTTGGATTTCAGTTGTTAACTAACTAACCATATCGTAAAATTCTGATATAAATTTCGATTATTGTGTTTTTCACACTTAGCAAAAGTTAGAAAAGAAATGATAATAAAAGTTTGCAAGTCATGCAACATTTATATTTTTTTGCTTATTTGACCAAGTTCTATTTTAAATACAATACAGTTATAAGTGGTATTTTCATTATCTTTCAGCAAAGACAAGATTACTGATTACATACATTGTTTTAAATATTGAACAAAAGTTTATCAACCATAAATGAATGGGGCCGGTCCTGTTATTACCATCTAAAACCAGAGTTGGTCGTTAACCATTATATATAAAAAATAATTAACATTGCGAGTCAGATATTCGATGAATATTGTCATTCGCACATCCGCAGAGTATATTTTTTTCTATTTGTGATTAAATACAGTAAATATGAGACATTTTCATTTCTTGTTTGGCAAATGACTCAAATGAGATTAATAATTGAACTACAAACTAATTAAAATATTTTTTTCTTTTTCAAAGATATAGAAAGAAAATGATTGATTCATTTCTATTACTTTTGTTTATTGGTGGTGGATTAGTTATTTACGCTTTTCATAAATGGGCCACTCAGAACAACGATTTTTTTAAACAGCGCGACATTCCATTTCAAAAGCCAAAGGTGTTTCTTGGAAACACAGCTGCATTGTTTTTTAAAACCCTCGAGGGAATTGATTTTATACAACAACTTTACAAAGCGTTTCCCAATGAAAGGTGAGAAATAAACGAAATGTAGTTAAAAATATAAAATTTTTGAATTTATTTTTACTTCTTTCAGAATCAGTGGCTTTTTTAACTTTATGACACCTGTTTACTTAATTCGTGACCCTGAATTATTCAAACAGATTGCAATAAAAGAATTCGATTCATTTGAAAATCGTAAGTTTTTTGTTGACCCTGAATCAAATTCATTATTAGGAAATGCTGTTTTCATGATGCAGGATCAGAGATGGCGTAGTATGCGCGCTACATTGAGTCCTGCATTCACTGGTAATAAAATGAGACATATGTTTGAATTAATTAGAGAATGTGCAATTGAATCAACAAATTATTACCTTAAAAAATCGGAAATCGGTGGACGACATTTCGTAGAAATGAATGATTTTTTTTCGCGATTTGCTAATGATGTAATTGCATCTTGCGCATTTGGTTTAAAAATAAATTCATTAGAGGATGCGAATAATGAATTTTTTGAGACGGGCAAGAAATTACAGCATTTATCTTCACCGAAAGGTTTCATGAAGATTCTTTTGCAAATGGCAGTGCCCAAATTAATGAAATTTTTCGGTATTGAACTAATTGACGAAGATATTCGAAAGTTTTTCTCAGACACAATTCTAAAAAACATAGAAACTAGGAAAGCAAAGGGGATAATTAGACCAGATATGATTGACCTCATGATACGCACAAAGAAGAATGCAATTAGTATAAATGAAACGAAAGAAAATATTACCGAAGATTCCATTCCAGCTACTGAATCAATTGGCACAAGAAGAATTAATGCAGATTGGACGGATATGGAAATGATTGCACAATGTTTCGTTTTCTTTTTGGCTGGTTTTGATACAGTAACATGGGCGTTAGTAGCCTCAGCATATGAACTTGCTGTTGATAAAGATATTCAACAGAAGCTAATTGATGAAATTGACAGTACTTCGAGTTCCCTGAATGGAAAGGAAATCACTTATGATGATATAAATAAAATGAAATACTTAGATATGGTCGTAAGTGAAGTATTAAGACTGAGACCACCTGCAATTTTTGTTGATCGCGTTTGTACCAAAGATTGTGTTCTAAATGATGGTGATAAGTTAAATGTGAAAATCGAAAAAGGAGCTGAAGTGTGGATACCAATCTATAGTTACCATCATGATCCAAATTATTTTCCCAATCCAGAAGTCTTCAATCCCGAACGATTCAACGAAGAAAATAAAAGTAAAATAAATCCTGCACATTATGTTCCTTTTGGCAGTGGTCCCAGGAGTTGTATTGGTAATCGCTTTGCGCTTATGGAGGTTAAATCCCTTTTATATTTCATCTTAAAACATTATACGTTTGAAAAAACGACGAAGACGGAAATACCAATGAAATTAAAATCATCGATGTTTGGAATTCAATCTAAAAATGGATTAAATTTGGAATTAAAACCCCGTCAAAAAAAATGAGCATTAATATTAACGATGACCATAATACGATATCAAAAATATAATAGGCAGTTAGGGCAAATAGCGTGAACGTAAACGTAGACGTTGGCGTGAACGTAGAAGTTTAAAAAATGAAATAAAATTTGATGCAAAATAGCTGAATTTAACCTTAGGAACACGTTAAATATATCTCACGTAATTTACGAAAATGTTATGGTCAAATTTCGCTTATTTCTCCTCGAATTTTATTTTTTTCTATGAAATTTGACATCTTCACGTACAAAATAACGTCTACGCTTACGTTCACGCCATTTGCCCTAACTGCCTAATATTAATAAAAGATATGGATCTCGTGCTATTATTAAAACTATATAATTATCGTTTTTATTATAGAAGAATTTGTACCTACATAAATATTTACAGATAAAGCATAATAAATATTATCCTATTCGCGTGAAATGGAATTTTCGGGTAGCGAAATTTCCACTAGTGAAATTAGTTTCCAGTTCACATGTAGT
>JAABKK020035719.1:31730-43716 GCA_011634745.2 Catotricha subobsoleta
TATTTATAATGAAATATAGCCAAATATGATTAACTTGGTATGACCTTTCGATGACCGAATTTTACTTACTAATAGTTAAATTCTTATTCTGAGCTCATGATATTTAATAGTAAATTTTTAATTAGTGTATTTTTAATTGCTGATAAACTATATCAGGATATAGGTTGGGTACAGGTACAATGATCCACTAGTCGGGTGCAATGAACCGCTAGTCTTTGTATTTTCTGTAGAATAGATTCTACAACTCCTTGAATTTCACTGTAGCCCCACGCAGACATCATCTATCTATCCAACATTTCGAATATGTTTCTATGAGTTTTCTAAAAATCTTATTAAAATATCTTTAAGTTTTAATACTCTTAATGTGACACATTCTCTTATCGTTTCTGCTTTATTTTACAACCATAAAAATGTACATTTCTAGGCTTGAAATACTTGTAAGTGCCATAAATAAGACAATGTTTACTTAAAACGAAAAAAAATTCGTTGCTAACAAAATTATTCGCATGACGTTACGTTTATATACCTTCTTTTATCATTGCAATTATCATTAATATATACATCTATTGAAACTTTTACTTAACCATGCATTCTTTAAAATTAAAACATGATTATTTTGTTGAAGACATATTTAATGACAAACTTAACAGCGAAAATCAATTTACCTACTTTCCAGAAAATGAAAAAAAAAATCTTTGCAAAGCAACAACAATAAACAAATAAATTTACAATAACAATAAGAAATTGTTGCCAAGGTAATAAAATACATTTACGGATATTGAAATGTAAGGTTTTTCATTATATTAAAATTTAGTGAAATCGGTTTAGGAAGTCATTTATATAGTCCAGCAGGTTCGTTTTGGCACTTTCGGAGAAACATATGAATTAGGATGACAATAATTTAATTAGGTATTTATCTGGTCAGACACTTAAATCCATTTCGTAAGGATTTCATTTCGAAGGCTATTCAGTTATGTACATTAATTTTGAATTTCTGAAAGTCTAGCTTACTTCTAAGAAGCAGTTAACGTTATTGTAACTCCAACCAATAGAAAATGGTTTTATGAAAACCATCAAATTTTTCTAACCATTTCGATTATAGTCTAGTAAATATTTCAAAAATTTGGTTTACTTTCGATTACAATATCTTTTACCCATATAGAGAAATAATAAAAAAAAATAGTAAACATTTCATTATTTTGATTGAGATTAAATGGGAACTTAAATAAAACCACAAAAAAGTACAACAAAAACAACTCTTGAATAAAGTTTTTTAACAGTTTTTTTTTTCTATTTGAATTTTTTTTTTTATAGCTTATTTTTGTTTAGAAGAATAGAGTAGACGTGCCTGCCTACAATTTACATGAACATTATATTATTATTGTAAAATTATTACCATTTTGTTATGTACACAAATACCGATTATGTCATTTTAACATTTTTATTATTATAGCCCCGGCTGTAATACATACATTGTGTGTGTGTGTTCTTTCATAATTTTTTTTGTTGTTCGTCGCTATTTATATTATCGTCGTTGTTGGTTGTTTCGATAAGATAACATGAAATAATTTTTATTTATATGAAAAATTTTCCTTGTACAACAATATTATATAGCCAGGTATCGAATGTACATAGAATTATTTATCAGATACCAAACACAATTAATTTATTGATGGAAAAATAATAAATTTTAAATATTATTGTATTTGCAGATTTTGAAAAAAAACATGTATAAGCGACTTCTTAATTAAATTGACATCAAACTATATTTAGTTGAAATTTTAACTTCCATATTGTCTGATCTTAAATTTATTTTATGAAAACCACCAAGACATTGATATCGAGCAACGATTCATAGTTACTTTAGATTAAGTTTTATGCCAAAGTTATTTGTTCTTTCACACATAAATTACCCTAAATTTCTTTTAAAGTAACTTTGAATCGTTACTCGAAAACGCCTAATAGAAAATATTGTTGAAATAAATGTTACAGGCACTCAAAATATAATTAAATAATAAAATTTTATATCGAAAATTAAACGTTGAACAACAACACAGACAGCTATTCAGAAAATAAAAATTATGAAAACTAATAAATTAAAAACCGTTTCACCAATTTATTCAAAGAAAATATATTATTTTAAATTGTTCAAGGACGAATTTTATTTTTGTCTATATATGTCGAGACATGTCAGCCGAAACCGATGCGATGATGACTAATAAGTTATCAAACAGATAAATATAAATTTTATTATTCAGAGCACACACATCTGTTTTTAAAATATTTACTAAATTCTACGATGAACAAATTGACTATTTTTTTTTTTCGATGAATAAAGAAAAAAAAAATGAAACAAAATATTCTTTTCCTTTGTTGGAATTCCTTTATGTGTTTTATGTAAAAAAAAAAAAGAGCAAAACAACTAGTGGATATGGGCCGACCTAGTTTCTATATATATATATATATATTTTGTATTATTTTCGATAAGGTTTTTTCTTTCGACATAAAATGACTTATGACTTAGCAGTATATTTCTGTTGAATATAATTTAAAAGTAAACATTTATTCAGTATATATACATTATACATATTTGTTCCACATACATCCCACCTACTATATTGTTACATGTAAATAAATTTCAGTAAATTGCATTCATTTGACCCATAGAGGTAATAATTTTTTCTCATTGAAGTCTACAACAATGCTTAAACTTGTTCAATACAATTTTTAAATTAATTTAAATTCATTCGAGGTTATATTATAAAATTAATAACAATATCCTTATATTCCTTATTTAACTTAAAAAAAAAAACTTTCCAACTAATCTTCGAAAAATTTCATTTTCTTCAAATCATATTTAAAATTTAAAAAAAAAAACTATCATTATTCGTTATAAAAAGATATCAAATGATATTATTGAGATCATCAACATTTCCATAAAGCAATTGTTTAATAGAGTCTTCATTAATTGTTTCTAAAGTTTGTGCAAATAAGTCTCCAACGGATGTTGTTGCCGTTGGTGAATACAAACAAAGATTTTGAAATTTGTCTGTTGGTGACGGTATTTGAATTTCATCAATTGAATTTATCAAATTGTTTGCATTACAATCATCACTATTGCTGGTATTAATCTCTAACAATATCGTATTATTATTACTTTGATCAATTATGCCCATTTTATTGTATGACTCTTCAATAAATTCATCTAACGATTGATTTGGATGAAATGACGCTGATTGCGAACTATTAATTATGTCATCAGTTTCACAAACTGTAGTAATAGGTGTGTTCCTTAGAAATATTTTGTCTGTTGAGTCATCAATTGGTGGTCGTGCTGGTGATAATTCTGTAGGTGTTTGAAATGCTGAAGAGGAATTTTGACGAATTAGTCGTTGTACTAATTCACCAGCTTGACGAATCACTGTACCAGGAGGTTGAGCTAAACATTTATGTGTTCGTTGTGAAATTTTATAGCGGAAACTTTTATCGCATGCAGTACATTTATAAGGCAATGCGCCAGTCTATTTAAAAAGAAATACATTTTTAAAATATTGGTGATTTTTTTTATTTCTAATTTTCAACTAACATGTATACGCCGATGTACTAAATATGAAACTCTTTGCCGAAAACATTTGTCTGCCATAAAAAGAATATAGAATATTATTTCATAATTTAAAGTAATGATTTAATAAATTTGAATTTACCACATGTTTCGCATTTAAACGGTTTCTCTCCGCTATGAATTCTTTCGTGATTATGTAATGTTGATAATTCCTTAAATGCTCGTCCACAAATCGAACATATGTGGGGTTTATCATCGCTGTGATAAAGTAAATGTTTGTGATAGGATTGTTGAAATGTAAATGTTTTACAACATATTTCACATGTGTATGGCATTTCACCTGAATTTTGGTTTGGGAATTAAAACATTTTTTTTTTTTTTTTGTAAACGTAATTCAAGTATAAATATTGTTATAATGCAAGTATGCAAAATTAAATAGAAAGATCATTATAGATACCTGTGTGCAAACGTTTATGTTTTTTCAAAAAATATTTTGTTGTGAAGGATTTGGCACATATATCACAGTCCCATAATTTCACCTCAACATTGTAATTATCATTAATAATTGGCTTATTTTCAATATTTTGTATCAATAAATTATCGAAATTTTCTGTTGAATATAAAACTGGTGTTGCGGTTGGTAATAAACTTTTGTCATTTTCATTAATTAAATGCGTTGCCAAGTTAGAAATGCTATTATCTGGTAATGTACTATTATTTGGTAAAATTGATAGTGGTGATGATAATGCTTTAGCTGATATACCAAATATTCCATGAACAACACGTAAATGTAATCTTAGTGAGCCTTTCAGTTTGAAATGTTTCGAACATAATTCACATTGAAACCGATTGCCATTGAGAGATACTGAGCAATTTGTTGTATTATTTGAGCCAATAGCACCAATACCGTTTTCCTTAAAATCATTTGTAAATATTTCGTGAACAAGTCTCATATGCATTTGCTGTAATTCCTTTGTTCTAAATGAAAATCCACAAATATTACAATGCGCGGCATCTATCGATGTATTTAAATCACTTGACGTTGGAGAGAACATTGATTCAATTTTAACAGGTTTTATTCGTCGTCGTCGTACCATTTTTAAACTATCCACAGACTGATGATGTACTGTAGGTTTTGTATTTGCAATTTTATCATCAATTTTCGAACTCAAACAATTTATTTGATTTTCAATTTTTGGTTGTATTTCGTGGCAATTTTGTTGTTGTAATGAATGACTGAACAGATGTATTGTCAATTTATCTAATCCCAATAATATTTCATTGCAAATAGGACATACTAATGGACGATTTGTTACACTCACTAAACTTGTTCTTAGAGAATCAATACTTGAAAAATTTGGTTGACAACATAATGGGCACGGGAATATTTCCATTTTAGTTGAGCACATTGTTTTGTGGGCAGTTTCTTTAAAAATTAACACAAATAACTATTTATCTATTTAATAGTAGTTCACTAAAAATTATTTTTTTATGCACATTTCTTAAGTAATAAAATGTCGATAATTTTTCACAAATGTTTTCATATGTTTACTGAATCTCTGGTTCGTTTTAATTTATTCTGTATATTTTTAGAACACAAAAGTGAACCTGTACTACTTTTCATTATTAAAAATAGATTCGTATGCATCTGCGCAATAGATTCGTGGACTTTTAATCATTTTCTCAGCTGTGTAACAATCAAGCATATAAAGATGCAAGCAAGTACCTACTTAATGGAAAATCTCTCAATTATTATGTCATGAGATTTCATAATAATTTTCTTAATATTCCCTAAAGTTCGAAGAATTTTAATATTTCTATTAGTTAATCTATTTTAAATTTAAAAAAAAGCAATATCCGAAATGTCTGTCACTAAAAATTTTGCCAAATTGGTAGAAAGAGAGAAAGAGAGTGAAACATTTATAAACGGATCATAAAAACTTGTATGCATTAAATTAAAATGAAAATCTATTCACGCAACTCGTTAGAATATTTAATTGTATGATTCTTTCAACTATAAATTGGTTTTAATAATAATATTTATTCATAATCGATATAATTAGTAGTCTCTGCTTGAACAATTGTTCAATGAACAACCTATGATGACTATCAAATTATATTGATGACGATGACAACATTTCTTTTCAATATATTAAATGAATACTTCCCGTACCGGAAATAGTTATTTTCTTTAATAATAATACTTAAAACTCATCACATTGTCAGCAAATAAATTATAATTGGAAAAGAATGTTTTCTAAATTGTAAAGTAAAACTGTATAAGTCGACTAATGGTATATATATATACAATAAATAAGGTATCCTGCAACCAATATATGCCATTAATATGCCATGCGGATTTAATATAAGTATATATGTATAACTTTTTCGGGTGCAATAAAATATTTTTCATATGGGTTAACAATATGTAACAAATATTAAACGTGAAGCTATAAAATCTGAACATAAAATGCGTTTAAACTTTATAAAAGATGATAAAACCATGCCTGAAAGCCAGAATCCAAAATATTTATATCCAAGAAACTTTAATCTGAATAAGTAATAATTATTTAGGTCGATATTACATTACTCATTTCAAATTAACTCTTTTTTAAAATGTCGGAAAGCAAATTTATCAATTTCTTCGAATTTAAACTCTATCATTATATTCAATATTCCCCCTCAAGCGCTCATTATGGTAAAAGTTAACGTAACATCATTCATATACACAATAGTGCACAAAGCGATCTGTCTGAAATAATATAGAGAAACAAAAAACCTATAATAGTTGATTCTGTTGCGTCACGAGGTCACGAGTCGACATAGGAAAAAAAAAACAAATAATCAAGAAGAAATCTAATATTTTAAGACATTCAATAAACATATTTAAATACATTTCATTTAATAATATTAAATTTATGTAAATAGACTTTTCATTTTATGCATTAACCTTAAGTATATTCAAACGCTGTACAACGAACACACAAACAAGACATTTTATTCAAATAGGAGGAAAAAAAAACTATACTTAATATAAATATTTATTAAAATGATGATGCTGCGCTCTGCCTTATATTATGGTTTCAACATACGACAGAATATTTACTAGAAGAACAAAAATAATAATAATAATAATGCTGCATTGTATAAGTATATTGTAGACAAAATTTTCAATGAAATGGACTATCGTTCTTGGTTTTTGTTTTGTGGTACTCCTTATATCTTGCACAACTTTAAGCAATAACTTTATGCTATTGCTTTAAAGCTAAGCAAGTATCAAATATAATAAATTTGTATTTTAATTGATTTTTAAATGAAAATCTATAAAAGTTTTGATTCTGGGCAGTTAAAATTGACTTATCGTTAACAGCCTTTCGATAGCAGAGTAGACAGACCTCTGGGCAGACAAATTCATTGTTCGTGTTTCATTCATTTTTTTTAATGCAAATAAAACACATTTAGGGTAAGGTTTCTATCAAAAGTGCATATAATATAACATCCAACTATTTCTATTACATAAATCGAACTCCTACAATAACGTATTATACTTTCTCCTCGATATTTTTCTGAAACCGATTTTCAGTATAATAATCCGTGACAAATCTAATTATGCTATAACACGTGGCCCTCATTTACTGGTTCTGAAATCTTTTCTTTAGAAATAATTAATAATATGTATTTCTCATTTATGATATTGAAGCCACACCTAATCAATGAATATCATGCTATGATGACGTATACACAATGGTATTATATTACTGCATAATATTGTTATTAGAATTTACCTTACCTACCTTCGTCTTCAATACACGACGTGTCTAATCATAATTTATATGGTTTAATATTATTATTATTTTTATTTTTGTTTTTTTTTATCGATTTTTATTGTTCACTCAATTTTACTTTATAGTAAATTAATAAGTTAATTTTGTTTGAAGAAAATGAAAATGGACTTGTTATTTTTTTATTTTTTATTTTTTTTTTTTTGTGTTAACATTACAAATATTTCTGTTATCTTTTAAATGTTCTTTTATGACACAATCATATAAAATTATTTTTGTAATAATAGCGATTATTCTTTCGTTGACAAAGGTCGAATGATTTGATAATAAATGAAATAATTATGACAAATTCACATTAAAAAAAAAGAAAAGAAAAAAGTGGATTACATAAAAATGTAATTGTAATAAAAATATAAATAAAAATTTATTAATTCCTGTTAAATTTTCTATTTTATTTCAGATAAACGCAAAATATAGTGATGAATTGGCGGCCGAATGTTTAGAATGGATCAAAGAGATAACCGGTGAACCAATTAATACATCCGGTGATATGGACAATTTTTACGAAGTACTTAAGGATGGTGTTCTATTATGCAAATTGGTGAATGCCGTTAAACCGGGTTCAATAAAGAAGGTCAACGAAAGTAAAATGGCATTTAAATGTATGGAAAATATAACAGCATTTTCAGATGTAGCCAAAAGTTTTGGTGTACCACCACAAGAAACATTTCAAAGTGTTGATTTGTGGGAGCGACAAAATTTAAATTCGGTCGTTATATGCTTACAATCGTTGGGTCGTAAAGTTGGTCAATATGGTAAACCATCAATTGGACCAAAAGAAGCTGATAAAAATGTACGAAATTTCAGTGAAGAGCAATTACGTGCTGGGCATAATGTGATTTCTTTACAATACGGTTCGAATAAAGGTGCCACTCAAAGTGGACTTAGTTTTGGTAATACAAGACACATGTAAAATTTCATTTTCATATTTTCGGGTGCCATAAAAAACATTATGTTATTTTTTTCATGAGCACTACAAAAGCAAATATTAAAAAAAAAAAAACAAATTTATAAAAATATAATCAAATCAACTATGTTATTGAAAACAACTTAAGTAATTAAAAAATAAAAAAAAAAAACATGAAAATAAAATATATTTTTTGTATAATTATAGCAGAGTATACAAGCACACATTCCGTACAATTAAATGAGTATAAAATATTCAAATATTTTCATAGAAAACAAATTTTATTGTAAAATTAGAGATGAAATAAAGCAAATATATATATTGTTAAATTATTAAAAAAAAAAAAATAAAAACTATAAACTATAAACATCATTTATACAAATTCTAGAAATGTTTTTACTATTTTTAAAATTTATACACACATACTTTCAATAACTACTTTTTTACTTATACAAAAATGAATTTAAAATTTAAAAAAAAAGTCATATATTTTTTGAATGAATTTTTATATCAAAAAATTAAAAAAAATATTTAAAATTTTTCTTCCATGTTTTCAAAACATTCTTAATTAAAATTTTAATTGAAATTCTTGTTGCCGTTTATTTTACAATTATATAATTATGTACTTTATTATTATAAACTATAATTGCATAGATATTTATAAATAAAATATTTAAAAATTTAAATTTGTTTATTATTATTTTTTTTTTTGATTATTTTATGGTTTTAGCAAGTTCAAGAAAAAAAGAATCAAAAATTTGTTATATATTTGAAAAAATAAACTAATATTGATTTGTAATTAAGATTTCTTAATTATTGGCATAACATGTTTGTAACTATTAAACATGAAATGGACTTGTAAATAAATCAATAATTAGATACTTTACAAAACTATTAAAGCAAAATAAATAATAAGATACGTATTTCATTACTTTTCAAACAAGAAATGAAACACATCATACCAGGGAGCCGAACCTTTCTCATTTTTGGAGGTTTCGGTTCTTAATGCAAAAAATAAGCTCGAAAAGCAAAAAAGTGTAGTTCTTGGGATGCGGTTCGGTTCGCCTCCCTGCATTAAACCGATTCTTTAAAGAAATTGATACGTTTATATTCCTCTTCAACCATTTTTTTCTATCAATCATGATTTAATAAAAAAAAAAATGTTTTGACAGAGGTTCTAGTTAAGGATTCTTCACAAACATATAAAAGCCATTCTATTCATTCTTCTAATAAAAGTTTTAAAAATAGAAAAATATGAATAGTAAATTACAATATATCATGACAGAAATCAAATATCTTTGATTTTTCAAGGAAACTTTTCAGGGACTCAAATGTATTTCCGTTAGGCATCTGCAGTTATTATTAGCATTAATAATGTATAAGTATTAGCAAATATTATGCCTTTTATATTTTTGAGTCATGAAATAATTTTGTTTATTTATAAAATAAATTAAACATTTCTACTGAGTTGAGTATGTATGTATAATTTATATGGATTAGTATTATTTGATGTATTGAAGACGTCTTGTATATTCTTGGTATTGATTAATGACTATCAATAACATTGGATTTATAAATTCTATAAAAAATGTGTTAATAATATTAGTAATCTGCTCAAATTGGTTTTAGTTTAAAACTAGTAAAAAGCTTAATGCATTTTTGATGTCTTTCTACTTTTCTAAGAGGAGAAATCATATAGAATTATTCTTTTATTATTAAAAAATATCCATTTTCTTCGCTGTTATTCTAAAAAAAGAAAAAACTTGAAATTAATAAATGTTTATTAATTATTAAAGATTAATGAATAATATGACAGAAATATCGAAATATGCTACAGACCTACACTACATATTAATTAATACTCATTGGATAAATTACAGAGACTTTCTGTTTGTAATAAATGGCCTTTTAAATCATTATACAACACACGATTAGTAATAAGCTTATATGTGTGGTTTATTTATCAAATAACTTGCATCTAAAATGAATCAATTAATTCCGCCCCTAAATATCAAGTTTTAACAAAATTTTGCTTATTTCAGCATAACAGAATTAAGTTAATTTAAGTGAACTGCAGAATGAATATTGAATTGCTAAAAAAGCAATTTTCTTCTAAAAAATTGAAATGATAGCACAATGACAAGTAACTATAATATATATAACAATGATTGAGTAGATTTTCTGTTATAATTTCGTAGCTTCATCAAACTAAGATAATTACATAAATATTCATACCTTTTTTAGAATGTTTGATGGGTTAACTTATTTATTCTGTAACCGATCGGGGGTGAGCTAAAAAAATTTTAGAATTCGTCAAAATCAAATTAGCCAATTTCTTTTTATTAACAATTTAATATCTTTTTAATTGATGGCATTTAAGAATAGAAATAAATATGTATATCGAACAAAGTCAGAGTAAAACACGTATCTATATAAATTATTGGAATTACAAATTTTGGGAAATAGTATAAAATATTTAAGAATTGGAACTGTTCTCAAAATAAATAATTTATCGCCATTTTCAGATATGGAATGTGTTGACTATTTATTGTAAATGGTTATTAAATAACAATCGTATGATAAACAAAATATATGGAGAGATTTTACGTAGAACTCTTTTCATCAATCTGTTCATCAACTAGTGAGGCAAGCGAAGCAAGTAGTAACCGATGTAACCAATATACTAAAATATTATACTGATGCTGTAGTCTTTGTAGTCATATGGTAACTTTTCAAAATTCGGCGCCAGTGGTTCTATTCAAAATTTAATAAACATTCATTTGCCCTATTTTTATATATTTTAATCAAGCTAATTCTCTACGGAAAATAATTTATCGTAATAAGCATGGGATTCAGTCCCCACAGCAGGTATCCATAGAATTCTGTGATAACTTTTGATAGAATGCTGTAATTTTGATCATATTTCGCATATGACTCAAACATGGCGTATATGACTTCATTTAGCAGTAATATTCTGTAAGCAAAGTTATAACTTGCTTGCTCGCTGTTAAATGTTAAAGTAATTCTATCAAAAGTTTAGTCTCTGTATAAAATATCTAGTTGAGTTCACCGAGCTATTTTTATACTTTTAAACGGTGGTTGTAAAATAATACAGGTACACTCAACAACGTTTTATACCGAGACTATATACTAGGCAAATTTTTTTTTTTAATTTTATTGCGTTTATAGTGTCTATATAAACATAGTTGAGCCAACGCACCTGCATTTTTTATTTTTCAAAATTGGATGTCAAATAATTACACGCTTCGTATCCCAACTACACCTAAACTAGGAATTCAATTTTGCACGAAGTGGCTTCGTGTATTAAATTCATACATATTATAACAACAACATACGTAAAAACAATGCTACAATAACAACAACTTCGGGTTATTCCAACTATTAAATGGGTTCGCTGTATATACCTACAGTGACAATGATTAAAAGTTTTCATTCCATGCAAGTATAACCTACTGAAGGGACTGATTTCCATATTTACTAAGATTCATTATTTAATTTATTCTTCTCGTCAATACACGTATCTTGTCAAAATTGCTTGAGCATTTTTCAATAAATTATCGATATATTCAGTAGGGTAGTTCGTTTCCCAAAAGGTTAAAATTTTCTAGCTCTAAAAGCATTTTTAGATGTGACTGGACCTAAAACGACTATTTT